>JAKSZP010000580.1:0-56256 GCA_022478985.1 Massospora cicadina
TGTTGTAGGACTTTTTAGCTGGGACTTGAAAAGTTCAATTTGTCTTTGACATTATGATGGCTAACAGAAGCTTGGGCCACCATTTCTCCATGAGCTTAAATGTCTTGTCTTTATATCTCTTAAGCAAAGGCGTCAAGTAATCTTATGATTACTTTGTTTAAATCCATTATTTCCTTTTAAAGCTTCATAGTTTACTCCACATATTTGATAGCACCGGAATTAATAGTCCCCATTTGTTTATGGAGTTGTAATATGGAGAAACAAGGTTGCTATAATTAGTAAGCAGTGGGGCAGCGGCTCTCCACCTGCTAGCGTTTTCTGCCCAGCAGGCAAATGTGTACGGACAGGCTCATCCAGCCCACCAAATGCATCAGGCCAATTTGTCCCTCCAAGGGACTTATTATTACACTTAGAACGAGTCCACCCAACCTGCCCCCACCTACTTGCCCTACCCTGATCCAATATTCGCTTTTGCCTCTGAGTTGAATATGGGCGTCTCTTCCCATATGCCAACAAAGCAATAATTGAGATGGCAACAACTACGTTTTCACCAGCGGGATTTATTGACTTCCTCCCTTATAAAGGCTATTTTGATATTGGTTTTCCCACTGAAGAGGACGCAGCTGCTGCAGCAACTACGCCCTTAATATATAAAAACACACCTATTACCACAACCCATACACGCCTCCCCAGTGACACCACAATGGTGGTGACCTTTGCAAACCTTCCTTCGCACCTTCCCCCTCAAACACTCTATGAAGAATCGATGATGGGGCTGTCCAAATATGGTACAAACCCCATCCTCCACTTCCTGGTCCTGAGAGAAGATGAGCGGTTAGTGGCACCACAGGCAATGTCTACCATTACCCCCCACCAGCCAACTATAGCCCAGCATATCCCACTATGTGCCCATATCCCATCTGCACCAGATCACTTCTTTTGGGCTCATATTGACAACGGGCGCACCGTTTGCCCCCTCTGCCATGAGTTGGATCATTCCAAAAAATTGTAGCTACAATTCAAAACAAGCAGAATCCGCCAAGCCCACACATGAGGCCACACAAACAGCATTTGAGTGGGGATTTTGGCTGCCCCCACCCCCTCCAGCTGAATGCTCAAAAATTAGCAAAACCTTTGCAACCAAAGCCCAAGCCAGCTTAATTTTCTCACAATATACCCAATCAGGAGCAAGTTTGGACCCACATTCAATACAACCAATTTCATGCCCCAGAACTTACCCAACCAAAACCACGTCCCTCAAAATCAATTTACTTAACCAAAATCCCTGGGATTTATTAAATGAAATAACTGAATCTGGGGAAATTGTCCCACCTCCCAACTTTCCAATTAATTTGGAACCGTATCTCCCTTCAGATTTCGATGCCCCTTTCCCATCCAAGAAAATGTCCCCAAACCCACCGCTACTCCATTCTTGAGTGACCATCAACTTGCCAAGGCCGCAGTGGCCTCTCCTGATAGCCACCATCTCTGCAAAGCCGTGGCATCTCTATCACTGAATTTAATGAAGGGCTGCTATAACTAATCTCCCTGCTGATTTCCCTGAGGTTGCAAAAGTGGGAATTGAACGATTAAGGGAAGCTGCCACCTCTGCTATCAAGCAAGTTGTTGCACTGGCAGAATTTTCCCCCACCACACGTATCACCAGAGCCAATATCACAAAATTTTCTCAGATTCCCAATGCATGCATACAAGCTGAACACCATGTTGCAAAATTCCTGGAGGCTATGCTCCAGGCCCAGATTGTTACCAAAGAACTTAACAATTATCTATTTTCCTTAACCCACATCCCATGGATGCCCCAACCCCCTTGCTCTCAGCTTTGATCTGCCTCTTCAATTGTATAGATAAAATCAATAATCGGCATGATACCCCCTCCCCACCCCCTCCACTATGGTGGGATAAGCGGTTCACGATTGCTACACCTGGTAGGTTAATTTTCCTTTTTGTTTTGGTGTCTCGCCACTCATTTAGGGCGTTTGGTTTGTGTTTTCTGGTCATTATTTTGTATCAGTAATGTCCAACCCTGGTCAGCTTACCTTGAATAGAATTTAAAAATTTATAATTAGTCAGCAGACAATTTCTATACTTTGAGATGCTAGATTATATGCCTGTTTGTAGGCCTTCAATAAGGACCTTGGGTATTGATATTATGGTCGAGTTCCTCATTAAGGACTCCTAATTGTGTACAATTTGAAAAGTTCTGGAGGTACCAAACGCATGGTGTAGTAAGAGTGATTTTAATCTGAAATGTCTCTCTCTTAGAGAACATTTGAATCATTCAGGTACATGAGAGTCCTGTTCATGGCAGTTTCCCTTTTGCGGCTGACTCTTTCTCCTGCTTAATGACACCATGAAGTAAGTCTTGAACTCCTTTATTGGAAATCCATATAAAATGGTGATATTTTTGGAATCTAAATAGGATCTTAAGAACTTCTTCAAATGAGACAATGGGCAGACCTCCCATTTGTTCATTTTCTTCACCATTTTTAGTTTGTACACAGTGGGTTATATTATCATTTAGATTGTCTTCTATGGTACAATCCATTAGATGCAATTATTTAAGCGCTGTTTGAGCCCCTTGAAGTGAGCACCAGCCTGTTATGCTTCCGTTTTTGTGGCTCCATGTTGCTATTCCCTAGAAGCCTAAAATTCGATACTTGAAGAAATTTAAAACTCACTACAAATATACTGATTATTTTTAGAAAGCCAAGTCACTCTTAGGCCCCATTGACTAGAATATCCCTCCTATGGTAAGTACAGCGAAAAAAACTTTTTTAAACAAAGTGCTAAAAACTGATGAAGTTTTAATGAAGTAACTTTATTGTAGTATAGAATAAGGGTTTCATATGTTATTTGATAAGATAAACCCATAAAAAAGTCTTAATAAAATTTTTAAAAGGAAAAGCAAGATGGGAGGCTCTTGATTGGGCGAATGTATTCAGATTGTAAAGTGCCTTGTAGCATTCTTTTGATAGGTAAAAAATGTATGTTCAATGTACAAAGTTTGATGAGACTTGGTATCAGTTAGGTTGATTTTTGGGCAGATGTTGGATCCTTACCCATTTGTGGGTACATCCTAAAATACTGTCTCATGTGACACCTAGTGTAATGGTCACGTGACATATTGATGATCCTTAATTTTAATTAAAAAGTATTATATATATGAGTATATTGGGCTTAAATCATCTGATTGAATTTTAAAATTTAATTGATCCTTACCAAATATGTATTCTTTCTTGTAATTAAACGATGTGGCCTCTTTACACATTCTTTAGTCTAGCCATCAATTCTCTCATGGGTAAAATTGTTAAATTTTCATATCCTTTTTGAAATCCTGATACCTAACTTGCACCATAATTCTTGAAAGGCTATAAAAATGGGGAAAAAAGTTGATAGGGGAGTGTATTGTAAAAAGACTTAAAAGCAAATAATAGGCTAGTACCTTACTAGAGAGGTAATGGCATTTTATGTGGGAATGGGGTCAGCGCTCAAAGCCCTGTTTGTAACATTAAAGGATCAGTAGTTTCTTCTTCTGGTTACATATTTACTATTGAGTTTTGTGCATTGTGAAGGGTCAGATTCACAAACTATTGAAATAATTGTGGGTGGTAGGAAGGAGGCACGCACTGATTGGCCACTTCTTAATTTAACTTTCCAAAAACTCTTATAAAAGGTTTTCTAATTATAAGATATTCTCTCTTAGAGACCTGTTTCTCAATCAAAAGGTAAAATCTAAAATTGTAATTAAGTCTCAAATAAAAAAAAGAAGAAATAAAGAGTTAAAATCATGTTTGAAATTTTATAATTTTCCAAAAAAATCATTTAATTAAACTATAAATAATATAATCAACAAGAAAAGGGACTTGGGATTTATGTTAAATTAGTAAATAGGACAGCGGTAGGATGGAACTTACTTTTATTAAGATTTCATTTTTATATATGGGGGGTTTTTTGGCATAAGAGGATTAGTCTCACAACATACAGCCAGATAGGAAGGTCTGGGTTAAGAGCATGTGTTCTAAATGAAAGAGGGTAGTAGGCACTAACTTTTACACTGCCTGCTAAGGAAAGCCTAACATTTGAGCTTACTTGTGGGCTTTCCTCCTCATATAGTTAGGCATGTGAGCTTATAGAAGCGAATTGTAGATTGAAAAAGTCTCTTTATAGCGTGTTTCTGTGTTTTTTTGCGTTTTTAAACCCCTGAGCTGGAAAACCACCCTGCTTTGTACGCCAACACCATCAGTGTGGTGATGGTAGCGTTTTTCTTCCTATATGTGCTATTGACTTTCAATACAGTTCTGCGCTGGCTATTCAAGGTACTCCACGCTATCAACCTCTTCCTGTAGTTACCCACCCTTTCCCATGCATGTTCTCCACTGATGATGATATCTTTTGCAACGCATTGGCACATCTCCGCCTCCTAGGGCGTTTTCAACATTCTTCCAATGTCTCACAACCCTTACAAGAACAGGGAGATGCTCTCATCTCCACGTTTCCTGAAAATTTAGGTAGATGAATGGTAAATTTTTTGGAAACTAACCTGCTGCACCTTCGCCTTAAAGGATTAATTTGATTTTTTCTACCGTGTGGCTAACCCTGAAGAGTCTCTGGATGAAGCATGGTCCGCGCTCTAATCCCTAAAACAGAATCTTTTTAGGCACTAAGTATGCTGCGCTTTTTCTGTTCCTTGGCTAGGTCTTCCCAAGTTCCCCTGAAGCAGCTCTCATGTACGTTTAGACATAACTTGGGGCCAGAGTTAATGCAAGCCAATGTGGCCACCCATCTTGCTACCGCATTTAAGAAATAAAAATCGCTAGAAGCACAAGTTGAGCTTCAACTGTCTATAGCACACAAAAGAGAGGTCCAGACTACAAGTACTGTCCTACATGACCACAGCATCCCTGCTCCTAGTGAGAGCCAAGGATCCTTTGAGAGCGCTTCGCCTGTACTTGAAATGAGCCACAATCCTTAAGAGATTTCTGATATCAGAAGAACTGAAGGAGTATTGCTAACTTATAACGTTCTCCATTTATTGCATAACTTAAGAATGTGCATTAGGTGGTTCTAACCCTTCAACTTGAATTTAGACCATTTACAACAAGTAAAAGCAATAAGGATAAATTTACAATCAAAGCTGTTGAAGCACTGATGAAACTGGTGAAAGTTATATTTTTGTGTACTTTCTCTGTCCAAACTAATCCACTTGTTTATCTCACTTGGTGGTGAAAATACCCTATTTGACACCTATAAACTCACGTTTCTGAGAAGTCAACAACAAGTTACTCTTAAATAATTCCATCATAAGTTAGAGGAACGGTATGTGCCCTGGAAAACTTCCCTACTCAATAACTCTTGGTATGAGGTGGTGGCACAAGTATTCTCCTTTTTTGATATGGGTAGTTGTTCTTCACATCGCACTGATATGTAAAACAAATGCTGTTATGGAAACCTTGTTGTACGCCCTCCAAGGGCCCAACTGGGCATCATCACAAAGGACCTCCCATCTCTATATCTTCCATCAAAGCTCTAGCACTTTGCTAACGTTTTTGAGTCAGATGTTCATTATACATCATCTTCTTCCCGGCCTTTTGCATCATGACAATTTTAAGGAAGGTGTAGAGCTCCCTAAGGCGTGCCTGTATACTCTATAACCCAAAAGCTAAGGAGTCTCTGGACGTCTATATGTAGGATAGCTGTCATGTAGATTCATCTGGCTATCCAAGTCTTGAAGTTTTACCAATCCTTCTGTTTCCAAAGCCAAATGTCCTACGACCTTTCTTGGATTACTGTAGACTCAACGCAGTCACTGCGATGGACACATACTCCATGCCGCTTGTGGAGTATAGAACTCTAATGATTGCAACCAGCAAATTTTACCCTAGCTGAACTTTGTTGGTGCTTTATACAAATTCTGGTCCACCTTCAGAATCACCAATACACCGCCTTCAAATGTAAGTTTTAGCTTTTTTATACTAGATGATGCCTTCAGAATCCACAGTGCGCCTTTTATATTCCAATAAAGGATTGATCAGGTGCTGTACAATCTTTTCAGAGGATGTTATATGGCTTACATAAATGTTTTCTTATTTTTTCTGGGGATAAGGTGGAGCATTTTGATGGCGTTGAGAAGATTTTATTACATTTTCCAAAGCCAATATGAGGCTATAGACCACAATGTATGTTTTTTTCTTGAACTTTGTCTCATTATAGAGTTCTGTAATCATTAAGGGTATATGGATATCTACCCTGATACTCTATTGGCAATCAGTAACTGAGCTCACACAGTTTAAAACTGTTGTACTTAGTTTTCTGTGTGCAGTAATTTCCTCTGTCATTTTATCAAGAATATATCCACCACAGATGCACCTAAAGCCATCTCACAGGCCATGACCTTTTGTTTGAGGTGATTCAAAAGAACTAAGTTCTAAGCTGTTGTGGATAATATGTTCATTACTACTGTCTTGGTTAAATTATCTAGATCTTCATTTTATTGCTGATATAGACGCCTCTAATTTGCTTTGGAACGTTCTCTACATGAGGGTAAGGATGGTTTGGAGAATCCTGTGTGTTTTTTGCCTTAAGATGATCCTAATAAAGAAAATATCTCTGTGTATGACAAAGAGCTTCTTTCAAACTTTTCTTTCCCATTGCAATCAGAAATTTTAATTTGATTCAATTCAATACAGAGAAGTTTGATAATCAGCATGTGAAGATGAGTACGCAACTATTGCCAAGTAAGGTCTGGGAAAATGTGGTAAAAGGCACAGTTTTGGTGCTCACACCGCCTAAAGTTTGAGACCGCCATGGACACCGTTGGATTGAAAAAAACAAGGAAATTGCAGTGAATGTTTCACCGGAAATCTTGGAATGGCAAACCAAGTGTGTAACAGTACGTTGAAATTCCCCAATCACTGCCACTGTCATTAGTGGAACATTAAGTCTGAGTTTACCTGGACGTTAATTTAGCTGCTCTTTAGGAGAAGTTTTGTGGGGATGTATGCATCCACTTCCCAGAAGTAGTGTACATAGCACTGAACACAATGACCTGCAGTTGGGTGGATCTCAAGTTCAAAACAGCAAATGCAGCAGATGAATCTGCACAGGTGCACGTGGTGGTTGACCTCCTGGAGGGTCAATGGTCGTTGAAACTAAGCACACGCAATGGACAAAATAAGATCATATTTTTGTAATTTTTGTCTTTCTTCCTATGAACATCCAGCATGAAGTCCTTGAGAATCATCTCAAAGCAGGACTCCATAGCTACGGGGAAATCAGATCCTTCAAATGCAAAAAAAATCTACTGATGCCTGAACTTAGCACACGTAAGGCGATAGTGGTGATCACCTCATTCTCAGTGGTAGTGGAGGACCTAACTCAGATCCCACACACTGCGACACTCACCATCAACAAACAACAGACTCAACCTTTCCAGGTAACAGTTGATAAAACACCGCCCATAAACTCACATTTTCAGGCGTTTGGACATAAGATACATACTTGTCCCACCAGAGAGGGAATTATCCCAAATGAAGCTTTCTTGGAAGCAATGGGGGAAGGGCAAAATGAGCCCACAGTAGACTCGAGTGTAGCATTCTCATGGGGTGAACAGGGGTGCTATATCCAGGTAAAACCTGTGTCCCCACAAGAACGAAAAAGAAGAAAAATAGCAACGCTGAACACAGGCCAAGGCAGCAGCCATAGCAGCCACTGCCATCGCCCACGCCCAGATCCAGGCTGACCAGGCCGAGTTTTCTGCTTCAGTGGAATCACAAAAGCCCAACCAATCAGATGGGGGGACCCAGACCTCAAAACCGCAATATGTGCATGACACACATCTGCTGGATTTATGCACAGCAAACGCAAGTGGATTTTCCAATCCAGATATTGCAGAGTTTTTTGGAGAAGAAATGATGGACAAGCCTGATAATGCACCACAAAAGCTCAATTTTTATTAAACTGCAAAGAAAAAGATCAATCAGGCAAGAAAACAACGACTAAAGAAGCCAGCAACTAAAATAATAATGTTTTTAATAATATGCCAGCCTCAAACGCTCGCTGACAAAGTCAGTTGTCTGAGCTTGCACAGCAGCAAGGAGCGGTAGGGCCTGAGGGGCCCTCCCCTCACTCCTAAGGAGTGATGGGTATTCTTCACAATAGGGAAGCTGAAAATCGTTGGACTCAAGGCCTCACCGTCCTGGGATAAGATTTTAGCTTCCTAAAAATAATTTACCTGTGAACACCCTGGCAATCCAGGAAACCCACTGCCCACAGGACGCTGAGGACACATGGGCAACCATGGTCCTCCCCTCCCAATCTTTTTGGTTGACGCATGGTGTGGTACTGATACAGGCGAGCCACAAAATCTTAAATTTTTAGAAAAAACAACACATCTTGATGGATTTGTGCTCATCGTGACCTTTTAATGGGAGCATAAAGTGCACACAATTCTTATCATATACGCCCCACCCTGTGCACAAATTTGATGGAAATTCATCCTGGACGTGGTCTCCCTTCCCCCCATCCAAATACTTTGTGGTCATTGGCCTAAACTGTTGGGACAACCAACCACAGATCATTGGCCAACTGCATATAATCTACCACAGGGACATATCAAATTTTGGGTAATGAAAGCTAGTTTGGCCTCTTTGATACCATCCTTAAGAAGTCACTACTACACAACATGTCACGTCCATATGTAAACAATGGAAGTTGATGTCTATGTCTTGTATAGACTTCATTCTGGCACCAATGGACTTTCGCTCCCAAATATCAAAATTTTAATATGACAAAGATAGATTTCTTGGAACATAGGATGGTCTCAGTGACATTCACTCTGTTGAGTCTAGTGCAACAGGCACCTAAATGGAGTAAACTTCGCCCAGCCAATCTCAAATACCTGCATTCTCAAGTTGGATGGATGCCGCCACATTAACACAGGAGTTCACAACTCCTTTCTGTGTGGAACCACTATATTGCAATTCCAATATGACTGGATGATAAGCCCTAGGTCATTATGGCAGAATGTATGGAATCCGCCAAGATTTGATATGAGTAATGGTAATTTGAGCGCCTTGAAATTAGGTGATATTGGGTTGTTGAGTATTTGCCTCAAATTAGGCATCATGAAATTAATGAATGAAGAATTGACAAAACCAATGAGAAACGGCAAATTGAATTACTAATCCATGAAAGCGGTATCATATGAAGTCGCTACAATATAAGCAAGATGAGATGATAAAGGAGGTTAGGTTGTTAGTAGTTTAGAGTAAGCGGAAACAGCGAGAATCCACTGTATTTATTTTACTAAATAAAAGAGAGTTGTGGGAGCAAGTGCTCCATATTTAATTGAAGTTTATTCTGTTGTTCCATGGATGACAATCATCACATCGTTGGTTCTAATTGCTCAGTGGGTTGATACCTGTGCAAAATCCTGCGGCGTATCTCTGAGATACCACCGATTTTATAATAGTGGTGCTCACTACAGGAGGCCCATTGATCAATTATAAAATGATAAAAACTCAGTTGCAAGCTATGTTGCATCAATGTTGTTTTGATAAATATTCTACTCAACACTCTGGGTCCATTGCCTATGTAGAGCTGAAACTGGCTTTGGACACTGTGCTTAAAAAACAAGATGAACTGCTCCAGGAGGTTTGCTGTAATAAGCTGCCCCATTCAATCGTGAAGGGAATATTCATGAGTTCTTTAAGCGATTTGCTATTGCAACTGAAGTCTCAGATCAATGGAAAGCAAAACTGTTGATTTCTTCCCTGGATGTTGGAAGTGCTGATCAAGTCATCTGTTACCTTTCAGGCAGTTCTATTAAATATCAAGAAGTCAAAGAGATGGTGCTGTGGTTGTTCAGCGAAACCGCAAAGATGTCACAGTGGAAGGCCAAAGTTTTGACCATCATGTTTCAGCGGAATGAGACCCTCACCACGTTTGCTGAACGATTTATGGTAGAAGCTCACATGCTAATTGGGGCCAGAATTTTAGACAAATCCGACATGTGTATTGCAATGACTTCTTCTGTGAAGCCATACCGCAAGTTACATAACGTCATGACCTCACTGTTGAATGAAGATGTACCTTTGCTTAAAATTGTACAGTTTTTGCATTGTATATCAGCCAACTTCCTCCACCTAATACTGAGCGGAATCCTTCTGTTATAACTGCAAATCATCTTACCTGAGGGACTCTGTTAGTCCAGTTCAGATTCCACTAAGTTACCCTCAGCAGTTAAACATCCTCCCCATACCTGCATATCATCTTTGGCCCAACTATTGCCCTAAAACCTGTTTATGCTAACCACTTCCAGACCAACTCTTGACGTGGCATGTTTCATATTAATCAAGGACGTAGGCCCTATGGGGTCAGCTGTTTCAAATGCAGTTGACAGGGGCATCTGGCACAATGGTGCCCTAATCAACTGGTCTCTTGTGTACAGCCAGAACAGTATGGCCAGGGAAAGTCAGAGTGGATTAGAGAAGGGACTTTCTATCTCTTCTATACCAAACGTCCCACCTGAAGCAAAAATAGAATATTCAGCGGAAGTTCCCTTGTGCAATGAGTCAGTTTTATGTCAGCAGCCATTCAGGGGGTGAATGTTTTGACATGAGTGCAGTCTGAAGCTATGGTGAAAGAGGGGTCTCATATGCAGGTCGAGCTGTATGCTTGCCAGATGTTCAACCAAGTTTCCCCTGAAAAGTTAGACCCCTCCTCAGATGCACCTTTTTAGCAATCATTAAGCATCGCTCTTCCGGTCAAAACTATTATAAATCAATAACCTAGAATTGGTAAGAGGATTGCTTGCTTCCTTGGAAACAGGATTTCCTTAAATGTCCATGTTATAAACAGTTGAGATGCATCTTACTCCAAATGTACTTACTGTGACCTGGTTGTAGCTAAGACCCAAGTCTGTGCCATCATAGATACCGGTGCCCCATCAATATAGTCTCCACCAAATTGGTGGCCAGGTTGGCATTAAACCCGGATGTGGAACACCAGATGGTATACGGCACTGCTGGAGTAGAAAATACGGTCTCTGAGAGTGCATACAGTGCCCTTCCGCTGAGGTTTGGTTCTATTGTCGTGGTAGCTCCAGCTATAGTGTTACCAAATAGCAATTATGATCTGTTTTTTGGAGCTGCCTTCTCGTGACACTATGGGGCTGTTATTGATATGACGGATAAGACTTTTGAGATATTGGGTCAGCGAATCCCAATCCACTTTCCCTCTAGCGGAGTGCCAAATGATCTGGTGCATATGGGGAATATCAATCTAGCTTATAGCGATGGAGTAATCCATGAGCACTACCATCGGTTAAAGGGAAAAATTTGGGCTTTTCCCCAACAGATTTTTGAATATCAAGAGCTGCTGATCAGAGCTGCTGAACCTATATCTATTCCATCTGGGCATCAAGTTATAATGAACACTGACTTGGTGCTTGAAGTTCCAGATGGACTCTATGGGGAGGTTATTGGTCCATATCCTCAATCACAATTTGAACCCCACATGGCCCCAGGCATTATAATATCAGGGCAGGGGGAGATCAAAGTTTTGCTTACAAATCTACAAATGGTATCACTGCAAATCCGCCACCACCAAACAGTGGCATATTTACACTTAATCCCCATTGAGGAGGTTCTTTCAGTTCATGAATTTGGGTCTCTGGAGGTTTTGGTCTACCTATCAACCCAAATCTCAGTGTAATGGCAGTTGTATCGCGCGATGAACTAATGGGGCTGTTGGAACCAAAGAAGGATAGGGATTTCGCTTTATTTAATAAATATAAAGAGATTTTCGCTGCCAATGACCATAATTTAGGATGCACGCGGGGGTAGTTCATAGGTTGGACACTGGAGATCATCATACCATCATATCAAGGCCAATCCGCTGATCAAGGGTGGCAGAAGAAGTAGTAACCAAGGAAATTGACAAGTTACTAGCGCAAGGGATGCTTGAACCATTGAAAAGTCCATGGGCCTCTCCTGTTCTTATTTAAAAAGGAAGGACAGTACTAACCATGTAGTAATTGACTACTGAAAGCTCAATATCATCACCAAAAAGGACTCATTCTCTTACCACGGATTGACGATGCTTTGGATTGGCTAGGGGGATCTCGTTTCTTTTCAGCTATGGACCTGATCTCGGGCTACTGGAAAATTGAGTTGCCACTAGAAGAGCAAGAGAAGTGAGCTGCAATCACATCCAAAGGTCTTTTCCAACCAACCTGGATGCCACAAGGTCTGTGTAATGCCCCAGCTAAATTTCAACAGGCGATGGACATATTCTTGGGGACCCAAAGCTGTGATGCGTCCTTGTATACCTTGAAAAAATAAATTTTTTCTCCCAAACCTTCTCTGAACATCTCAACCATTTAGAAGCTGTATTTCGCTGGCTCGCTGAGGCCAACATCAAGATCAAACCCCAGAAATGCCACTTATTTAAGGACCAGCTGGATTACCTGGAGTTCGTGGTTGATGCCACAGGGCTGAGACCTCAACCAGCCAAGGTGGAAGCTATTGGAAAAATGACTCCAACAGCAAGCGGGATATACAGGTCTTTTTGGGAATGGTCAGATATTACCAGCACTTCATCCCTAACTTCAGCTGTATCAGGGGGCCACTATTTGAGCTATTAAGAAATGACACTATGTTTGAATTAGAGGAACATCAGCAACGCGCTTTTGATACACTTTGAATGGCGTTAATCAGTGCACCGGTGTTATGCTATCACAATTTCAAGATAGAGTTTATTATTCAGATGGAAGCATCCCTTTCCACTGTAGGGGCAGTCTTATCCCAGAAAGATGAGTAAGGAGAAGAACACCCCATAGCATATTGTATCTGTAGTTTGAACATCCATGAGTGCAATTAAACTGTGACTGAGTGGGAGTTCTTGGTTGTGATCTACGCCTATAAGTAATTTCAGGTGTATTTGCATGGGGTGAAATTCAAAGTTGTAATGGATCATGCCTCGTTACGCTGGTTGTAGAATCTTAAAGATCCTGAAGGGCGTCTGGCTCAATGGGCTTTTAAACTGCAGGCATACAATTTCGAAACTCTTCACCAACCCGGAGCAAAACACCAAAATGCTGATTATTTATCAAGATTACCCACAAATGCATTTACGGCAGATCTGAGTGATATAATGTTTGATAAGATGCTTAGCTGCAAGTATGACGATGAACCGCCTCCAGTTATCAAGGTATTGGATGGGATAAGGACCAATATATTCCAGAAAAATGGATATTATATAAGTGGATAGGGGATACTACCATGAATATCCCAAAACCTTCCACCCTCCCAACTGTTATTATGAGCGCACATAGGGCCATTGGTCATGGAGGCATGTGAAAGATGTTGGAAGTATTGCAGCCTTGGTATTACTGGGAAAGCATGAAATTTGATGGCTTGGCACTATCTCCTCCTGTCACCAGTACCAAGTGGAAAAGCTGTTCTTCCAGAAGACCTCATACCAATTAGTGAAGCCACACTTTGCTTGGCATACTGTTTCCCTAGATGTTGTTGGCCCTCTACCAATGGGAGCTAATTAGTTCAAGTACATTTTGGTGGCTATTGACCACTTAACCTGGTGGGTTGAAGCCAGAGCAATACAAGACTTAGGGGCGGTCATGGTGGCCAAATTTATCATGGAATGCATTATTCAGTGGCATGGCTGCCCTCAGTTCCTCCTTACTGATAATGGAACTAACTCCACTTCTCACATTCTTCTAAAGCTTAATGAGCTGATGGCCATCTATCAAGTTCTAACAACTCTGTATCACCCCAAGTCCAACAGAATGGTTGAAAAGGTTAATGGGACCCTGGTGAACATACTCAGGAAGTTGGTACTGATAGGCCCTCTGATTGGAGTACCCTCATTTCTACCGCAGTGTTCGCCTACAACATTAGCTACCCATTCTGCCATGGGGAACAGCCCATTCCAATTGCTTTATGGATGGCACTCCACTCTGCACGCACTCCTATATTCCTATGTAGAGGACACTGGAAGAATGAATCCGCAATGCTATCTGAATGTCCTAATATATATGCTGATTAAATTACAAACTGAAGCATACTTGTTCAGCTTAGCCAAGAGAATCAAAAGCCAAGCTGCTGATCAGGTACAGCGGAGTGGCCTAGCACAGTTCAAAGATGGAGACATGGTCCTATTCCATGAACAACATGGGTTTGGCTGGAAACACAAGCTGGCCAGTATCTGGATTGGGCCATTCAAAGTCATTGAGAAGACAGGTATGGATGTATATACTATCAAGGATCCCACTAGAAGGCGGATCATCAACAGAGTGCATGCGAAGTTCCTCCAGGCGTATAAGCAATAGGAGCCTTATTGTCCAGTCAAGGAGGGGGTAATGTTGAGATTCCAATATGACTGGACAATAAGCCCTAGGTCGTTATGGTAAAATGGATGAAATCTACCAAGATTTAATATGAGTAATGGTAATTCAAGCGCCTCAAAATTAGGCGATATTGGGCTGTTGGGTAATCGCCTCAAATTAGGCGTTGTGAGATTAACAAATGAAGAATTGACAAAATCAATGAGATATGGCGAATTGAATTACTAAGCCATGAAAGTGGTATCATCCAAAATCACTAAAATATAAGCAAAATGAGATAATCGAGGAGGTTAGGTTGTTAGTAGTTTAAATTAGTCAGAAACAGCGATAATCCGCTCTATTTATTAATTAAATAAAGAGAGTTGTGGGAGCAAGTGCTCCATATTTATTTGAAGTTTATTCTGTTGTTTTAAGGATGACGATCATCACATCATTGGTCCTAATTGCTCAGTAGTTGATACATGTGCGAAATCCTGTGGCATATCTCTGAGATACCGCCAATTTTCTAACACACTATCAACCTGGTCAAAATTCAAAAAATGCCTTGATTTCCCAATCATGCCACATTTCGTCGCAGCCCTTTAGGGCTGCCTCAGCAGTCATCAAATGCACCTTGGCGGAGATGGACCACTTAAAGAATAATGTTTCCAGGACAGGGTACAGCCCTGCTTGGGGCTACAAATGGGCTGAAGTGTCAGCGTGGCTTAACTTGCTGATCAGACAACACAAACACCACGTTTGTGTACAGTTTTAAGAAAAAAACATTACTGCAGGCAAAAAATGCTCTGCATATTTCTTCCGACAATTTTCCACCCCTCACCAAAACTTGGTCTGTACACATGTAAGGCGCTCAGACAAATCTATCGAAGAAACTCTGGTTGAAGTATTGACTGAGGTTCAAAAATATTATTCAAAGTTGCATAGGGTTGAACCAGTTGACTGAAACAAAATAGATGAATTTCTAGCCAGTGCACACATTTGCACCATTTTCTGTTACCCAGAACTTATGAATTTAATAACTTGATATGAACTCTGGTACACTGTTTGTGGTGCACCAAACAGGAAAATCCCAGGTCCAGGTGTGATTCCCTACGAGCTCTATAATAAATATTTCAAATATTTAGCCTCCTTAATGTTAGCCTCAATGAACAAGTGTCTCCTAAAGACATGTCTCCTCCTGGGGGACAAGAGGCTTAACGTTGTTTAAGATGGTAACATTGTTTAAGAATGGTGATAAGACAGACTGGCAAACTGGTGCCCTATTCCATCACTAACACTGATACTAAAATATTAACAAAGATAATGGCTAACTGATTTGAGGTCATTACATCTGAGTTGATATCCCCATAGAAATTTGGCTTTATATTCAAAAGTCAATTTGGGACAACATACAGTAGCTAATGTATGTCAATCCACTGCTACTGGGGCGCTTTTTTTGGATCAAAGAAAGGCATATGATAGGGTAAACTTGGAATATCTTAGGGCATGCCTTCACAAGTTTCACCTTCCCCTAGATCTTTCAGTTGGGCAATGATGCTTACTGAATCAGCTACAATGGCAATATGAGGACAAGGTTTTCTCACTGATGAGGTGCGCCCTCAGAGGGTCCTTCTCCAGGAGAGAGACCCCTCTGAGCCCACTTTATACAATCTTAGCCTTTACCCACTTTTCCCCAATGTAAACGCACAAAATTACTGGTGTACAAGTACAAGGCCAAGAACCAGTTAATATGCTTTTATTCACATATGATTGTGTGGTTGGGGTATCCAGCAACTAACTGCACGCACACTGGAGTCCGCAATCTGGGGATACTCCAAGCCTAGAAATGCAGCACTCAACACATCCAAAACAGAAATCATTCTTCTCAGTAGATACCAAACACACTGGTCCCAGGCGCCCCTCAATCAGAGAGACCCAGTAGTTCAGTCTATCATCAGATTATCCAGGCAACCACCCCAAAAAATTAATCTCGTGCTACCTTTTGTGTCCAGGCCCACTGAGGGCCCAGTACGCCACCAGGGAGTATGGATAGATGCGGGTGGATATGCCAATTCAACAATGGAACACAACAAACTAACTAACATAACAAAGTGTATCGCTTCACTAAGGGGTCAACAAACCAGCTTAACAGGCAGGGTAGTTCTTGCCAAACCTATACTACTATCAAAAGTATGGTTTGCAGCCCATGCCATCGCTTTCTCCCCATCTTTTTTTACTTAGCTATATGCCCTCTTACAAGATGGCTTTGGCTAGTCGATCTCCCTTGGTGAAATTGAAAGTCCTTTATGGTTCACGCCAAAGTGGGGGAATAGGTCTACTGAACCGTGTGGATCAGGCATCCAGGATTCTGGGTAAATAGATTACTTTAGTAACTAACCCCTCACTCCCAACCCAACACTGGTCACGAGCAGCATGGTATGACTTTGCCTGTGCCATTGGCCTCCGCAATCCCAATAACCCCAACTCTCTTCTCACACATATGGCAAACCACCCATCTGCAGCATGATTGCACAGGACCCTTACCCATTCTAAACGGATATTACTTAACATGAGGAGTGCAGACTGGAAGGTTACCATCAGCAGGTATACCGTACAGAGGGTTCTACAACTCAATTCAAATAGAAAGTCCATGGGGAAGCCGTCCTGAAAAATTTGGTACCCAGGAGGCCCACTACCATGGCCAGAGTGGACTATCTGGGCATGTTGGACATCCCATACTCCCCAGAAACCCAGAAAGACATATGGAAATACACTCATCACCATCTTCTACAGTCATAAGTACGATCCCATGTGTGGCGTTGCTTAAAAAGGGTATACCATACCGTAGAACAATCTAACGCTCACACTGCACACGTGCTGTGTGTGATCAATAAGGGACGTTGGTTCACCACCTGGAAGAATGTCCACAGTCAAAGGCAATATGGCGCGAGGTTCAGCGTCTCTTCCGCAAGGAGCAAACACAGGCCTTTAACCTCTCCAGGGACATCTTCGCCTTGTCCTTGGAGTCCCCTATACAACCCTCCCTCCAAGCCTTAGTGGTGGCAATCGTTATGTGAACTATACACACGGTTGTCCTTGATGCCATCTCAGGTTCTACTCCCACCCTCCAGAAGACTGTATGCCGACTTCAGTCACACCTTACGCACCACTTCCAAGACTGGATGTTTGGATATATACCACCCCCATCAAAAACAATTGGTTTCATCCTGGTTCCCAGTATGGTTCATCGCATCTGACCCCTTCCTTCACAAATGCTCAATATTGGCACAAGCTGCTACTCACAATACCCCTCTTCCTTTTATTGGAGTTCTCGCTGGCAACAGGAGACAGCGTCAGTTTTCTGGGGTGCCTAGATTGATATTAGTTTTTGATTAGTAGTTATATCAGAAGTGTCCATCCCATGGTTGGCATTCCCAAATAAATTTAATCAACAAAGAGCTTCTTTCTATCATGGCATCGTGAAAAGTTGGCAGAACATCTGCCTTACGCCTGCCATCATTTTTATCATAAGGAAAAATCACACATGATTTGGAGTCTCAAAAGAGAACTGTTAAAAGAATCAGCGCCAAAACTTCTAGCACCAGGTTATTACCTTATATATCTTTACAAATGTGTACAGACCTGGAACACTCAACTTGATCTCAATCTCCTCAGCTGTGACCCCCGGCTTATTTACTTTCTTATAAAAGTATAATACCTTAAAAATGATATCTCCCAATTTCTGTGCATTAACTTAGGGCTGTCCCTAAAGCTTTATGAAGAGGGTGCGGAAATCTTAAGGACTTTCCACCTTTGGGAAGGAACAAAGAGAAGTACTTGTTAAAAAACTTACCAATGAGGCGTAAACGAGCTGTACCATAAGCAGAGTATCTTATATAATACTAATGTCTGGGTGCCATTCATGAGAATGTTAAAATTATTTCTAAGGTTTAACATGAACTTTCTTTTTTGGATATCCTGTTATAGAGAAGACCATGAGCTTGATCAAACAGGACTACCCAGGCTTAGAA
The DNA here is from genome assembly GCA_022478985.1 of Massospora cicadina. Taxonomy (NCBI): domain Eukaryota; kingdom Fungi; phylum Entomophthoromycota; class Entomophthoromycetes; order Entomophthorales; family Entomophthoraceae; genus Massospora; species Massospora cicadina. The sequence continues at coordinate 18,394 of JAKSZP010000580.1, forward strand.
TGAAGCCTATGGTGAAGAGTTATCTCTTTAGACAATTGGCTTATTCCATATATTTTCTTTGCATTCCTAAACAAGTAAGTTGGTGCCGCTATAATATTCCTCTTGGCCCTGGTCTAGTATCAGCGTGGATTTTATCACCTGTTTCCAATTACAAATGTGTCTTTGAATTAATTTTAAATTGATTAACTCACCAAATATGCGTAATTTTTCCTCTAAAAATCACTCATCACATCAAAGGAAACTGCTGAGATAGTTATCTAGGAGATTTTTAATATATCAAAACCAAGAAGTTGTTTTAGAATGGGGTCCACAATCTTATTTAGCTTTTAAAATTAATTTTTTCCAAACTTGACCTTCAATACTTGTCGCTCCTCCACTAACTATCCTTAGTCAGATGGCTAGACAGAAAGGGGAAACCAGACTCTGGAGAAATATCTCCATTGCTACATCCAGACCCACAGTACACTTGGACCACTCGTTTTCCTCTTGTTCAGTTCTCTTATAAAACCATACCCTATCTGCTATGAGTATGTCCCTATCTTCCTAACTATGGTCAAAATCCTTGGATGTTTAGAAGACAAACTCATGGTGAGGTACCATCTGCGGATGACCTAGTGACCAACATTATGCCAAGAATTGTTGACTTGGAGACTCACTTCAACAAGAAGTGCAAGGTTAATAAGTTAAGGATGAAATTCGCCTCTTTATACATATGTACAAAGAAGGCGACATGGCTCTTATAAATGCCAAACACTACTATAATCCTGTTGATTATCATAAGTTGGTCCTCTTTCCCTCAAGCCATTAATTTGAGCTCAAGATTAATGAAGTAGCTTATGAGTTAGCATTACCTAAAGGTTCATGATCTAAACCAGTTTTCCTTTTTTCATCCAATAAAGTTTTAAAGGCTGTAAAGACTAACTAGGCTACTTTTATAAGAATTTCAAGCGGTATACAAAGTTGAGACAATCCTTAAACCTAAGATTCTTAGGGGTAGTCATTTCTACTTGGTCAAATGGCTGGGACACCCTTATTTAAAAGTTACCTAGCAAACATCCACTGATTGCACCAACATTTCTGAGATATTTTAGAAAATTCCTTGTCAAAAAACATGAATTTAGAGAGAGGTAATGTCATGACAAGGCTTTTCCTAGTTAAAACATTGTTCCTGCTATAAAATTTTTGGCAAATTGAGCCTTAAACATGATGCTTAATCCTATGAGTAAAAAATAGGCACTGATATCAGACAAAGTAAAGTATATAGAAACCTCTTGGCGATGTGGCTAAGAAAAATTAATAATACACCACCAAATAAAACCAACTTGATCTTGGCATCGGATCAAAAATTATTGAACATCAAACTGCTAAATTAAATTAAGGAATTCATCAAAGGTTATTTTGAAGGCTAAGTATTTACCTTGTGAATCTGATCTAAAAAGAGGTTAAAAGCATGTTAGTTTTGAGCTTATCTAATCTTAGTATTAATCACCCTATAGTGATTTTTTATATTAGTTCCTCTTCACAAATTTACTAGTTACTTAATTAACATATAGACTCTAATGTTAATTTATTTTAGCAATTATAGCCTAATTTTATTATGGCTCAGTTGAAGTGAAACGCAAATAAAATATTCCTGGAGCTAGTCTTGGAACCGCACCTTATAGTTCTTTTTTTTATAAATATATCTTTCCCTAACCAGCACTCTAATTATTCATCAAGAAAATTATTTGCGGTCCTGACCATACCTGGTTTGGCAGAACTATTATCTGGGCTTGCGCATTGGCTTTCCTCCCCAATAGTCTGGCACGTCTTATTATATAAGTGTATCATGGCACTCAGGGCCCTCAATTCACCATATTCTACTAGGCCCTATGGCACCCTTAACCATCCAAGTTCTTTTTACCATTCAGAATTTCTGGACCTATTGGACCCTCAGGGAAACCCGGTCCTCCTGGAACTCTTGCTTTGGTACTCTATGATGGTAGGTGACTCATGTATGCTTTCCTTATTGGTCACTGTTTATCAGTTAATAAGCCAACTGGAGGCTATGGCCCAAAGTAACAGAGTTAATGATGAAGGAAGTCTGTAGTGACAGACTGAATTGAAATATTCATCAAGGTTTTAAAAAAATTTGCTAAACTCAAAACTAGCAATTATATAAAAAATTAGTGCAGAAGTCAACTATCAGATAGACAATTTTGTATTTGGCTGAAGGCAAAACAAAAAAGGGTTTAAGTAAAATAACTCAGTAAGCAAATTAACTCTAGTATTATGATTTTATAAGAGAATATATTGACGCCATGAAGATCTTACTCCAGCAAATAGACATAGCTCATGTGTATATCCAGAAACAAGCCGGCTAAACCTAATCAACTAAGTAACAATTATATAATAAACCCTTATTTGGAGAATTGAAGTTAAAAGCTAAACTAGGCTTTCATCATGGCTACTCAAGCACCTGCAATATTATCCACTAACTGCAAGGTTTTAAAGCTAAAATTAAAAAAAACTAAAAAAGGCTCCAGGGAAGAGATAAGGAGAATAATGATCAAGATACATGATTTCTGTACTATCACCAATTTGACTTTTACTATAAATCTTCAATTTCTTATATTATATTTTAGTATGTGAGCCATATTGAGGATTTAATAGGGTTGTAAATGCATACTACATAAGCCCAGAATTAACTTAAGTACTGAAATGTTATCATTGAAAAAAATATAGTAAATTTTTATTTTATTTAACTGAGGCAAGCTGACCAGGGGATGGACAATACCAAAATGAAACTCTAAAATTAAACTGACTAAAATAAAAAAGGTGAATTGACTGCCCTTTTCAGGCAGTGAGACACAAAACGAAATGATAAAATTACCTACCAGGTGACATAGCAACAAGCTGCTTATCCCATCATGGCGGAGGGGGATGGGGGATTGGATGGGTCATCATCAGGCTCAGCATTGTAAAGCGGATCAATGCTGAGAGTAAGGGGGTTGGGGCATCCGCAGGATGAGGGTCAAGGTGGAGTAGATGGTTTTTTAGTTAACGATTTGGGCCTGGATTAAAGCCTCTATGAGTTTGGCAATGTGGTGTTTGGCCTGTATGTGGGCGCTGAGAAGTTGTTCTAACTTCTCAGTATTTGCTCTTGTGGTGCGTTTGGATGGGGAAAAATCTGCCAGTTCATTAACATGCTTGACAGCAGTGGTAGCAGTTTCGTTGAGTCATTGTCTTATCTCTTTTGTGGTAGGAGTAAAATTGGAGGGGAACAAGGGGGTGTGCAGCCCTTTTTAAATTCTGTGACAGATTTTGCACACAGTATGTGAAAATGGTTATAGGGTGCAGCCACCGTGACTGTGGCAAGGTTATGGTCACTTTGGAAAAAGGTTCCAGGTTTGGGGACATATCATTTGGTCAGGGCTGGGGTATCAAAGTTTGAATTCAGATAAGGTTTTTAATCAATTGGGTAACTCGGTGGTGGGACAATTTCATCAAATTTAGTTGCTTCCTTTAATAAATTCCAGGGAATTTGGCTGATTTAGAAAGATATGTTGATAGGTGATTTTGGTTTTGTAGGTTTTGAGGTGAATAATTTTCCAGATTGAATGGTGGTCCAATCCTGCACCTGATTGTTTGGCTTGGGTGTGCATTGGCCAGCTTGGGTTTGAGGTGCTATATTTTGCTTCTAATTTGAGTGCATGGCCTGTGTGGTTGGGGGCATTTAAATCCCCACTCAAAAGCTGTTGGTTGGCCTCATGGGTAGTGTTGGCCATGTTTGCAGGGTTTGAATTATATTGACATACCTTTTTGGTGTGGTCTAATTCATAGCAGAGGGGGGAAATTGTGCAAATGTTGTCAGTGCTGGCCCAAAAGAAATGGTCAGGTGCGGATAAGATATAGTAACATGAGGGATGTTCTGGGTCATGTTTAGCTGGTGGGGGCAATGCTGGCCATTGCCTGAGATGCCGCAAGGCGTTCAGCACCACTTGTGATAATGAATTGGAGGATATGGTTTATGCCATATGTGGACAACCCCAATATTAACTTCTCATAAAGTTTTTGAGGGGGAAGGTGTGAGGGGAGGTTCACAAAGGTTACCACAAGTGTGGTATCATCTGGGAGGCGTGTTTGGGTGGTGGTAATGGGATTATTTTTATAAATTAATGGTGTAGATGCTGCAGTGGCTGCAGCCTCTTTGGTGGGGAATCCAATATTAAAATAGCATTTGTATGGGCAGAAGTTGATAAACCCTGCTGGCGCAAAGGTGGCCACTGCCAGATCAATTATTGCTTTGTCAGCATACAGGAAGAGACGTTTGTACTTGACGTGAAGGCAAGTGAATTATGGATTGGGGTAGTGCTTGGGGGTAGTGGTGGGTTGGGTGGGCTCATGAGAGGTGGAGTGCTAAGTCCCTTGGGAAGACATGACAGCTGGATGTATTTGGCAGACTGGATGAGCCAGTCCACATGCGTTTGCCTGATGGGCGGTAAACGCTAGCAGGTGGTGGATCTGAGGACATAAATTTGGAGATTGGTGCGGTGAGGTGGTGGTGGAAAATCAACTTGTTTTATTTAAAATCATATATAATTGATATCAAGCGGAAAGAAAGTGAAATATAGTAAAATTTGAAAGTATAATTTCTGAAGTTTTATATACTTTAGAAGTCTTAGTAAGTTTTCTCTTTAAGGTTTTATATAGATAAGAAAGATCAATCTTGACAATTTCTTTTTTCTCTAATCACATTATTTATTAAACTTTAATTTTTAAAGATTTTATTAATGAAATAAAGTCATTCTTTCAAACCGAATTTCAGATGACATTGAGTATGAAATATCTGCCCCTATATAGAGTGGTGATACACCGCTTCCTGGCATTTTCCACACATTATAATAGCGCGCCTGGGCTTTCTCTGCTAGTCCCCCTGGTACCACTGGTCGCTTTGTATCTCCTCAGGACCTAGCACACCACCTCACGCGCTCCAAGGTTATGCTTAAAAGCCCCTTGTTGAATTTCTAAAGCAACCTGCGCTTCATTCTTTGGATCAATTATGAGAATTTCTTCCCCTACGCAAAAGACACCATCATTAAGATGACCCAGGTGTTATACAAGCTTCCATATTATGTATTCCTCTTTAAAGGGGTACTTCGGCATGTTCTTCTCAAAAAAATATTAAGTTATGGCCTTTGTTATGATTTTGATTATTATAAAACATCCCATTCTAATCATATATACTTAGTTGCTGGCAGATGTCACTCTGGTGGTTCAGTTTGATGGTTGCTCAACCATCTTTTCTTCAACCAGCTCCTCCATGAACTCCTGTATAATTGAATGCTTATTGCATATACTAGTCCATCAGTTTGTGGTTCCCAATGGGACAGCCACCAAGGATGGCTTGCGCCTTTGCTACTATACACCCCTTCCATTGGAATACCCACCTTGCATTCCTCCACTGAACTTTGATCCACTCTGCCCCCAACCACCTATTATGGCCTAATGTAAAAATGGCCGCACCCTCTGCCCCTTAAGCTTTGGAGTAAACCACTCAACGTGTAAGTGCCCTTCCCTCACCGCAAGAGGACCTTCTGTCCCTATACTATTTGGTGATATCCCTCCATAATTCCATCTTGCTTCTTATTGTGTTTTGATCACCTTTCCATCCCTTGACAGTTATGGCCGCAGTTCCTATTGCGCTGGCTAATTGAAACCAATATTACCGAGAATGGTAAGGCATATTGCTGCTCAGCCCCTGTCAAAATTTCTTGGTTGATGGTTTGAGGGCCAACCATTGCTCTACTAGCTAATCATTTTTGTGGCTGGCCATTTTTCAGTATTATACCCATGTGATTCTCTCAAATGGGTGGACGATGAAGACCATCTTTTTCTATGCCCTGATTCGATTGTCCAGAATCTATCCAGCCTCCTAAACCTATTGCTTAGTGCTGCTTTCGCTACAAAAGGGCTTCCTATTCTATCATAAATATCATCTGCTTGCCAACTATGAGGCTGCTGACTCTACCACAGTTCTCCTCTGTCCTACTCTCCACACAGTTATGAAGCTGCATTTCAACAAATTACCTGCCAATTTCTCAACTGATTTCCCTTAAGAAGCTAGGATAAAGTTAATTAACTTGTATTTCATTGAAATGCACATTCACTTGCGCAATCAAGTTGGCACTGTTTAACATCAACTACACCCAAATTTAATGATTATAAAAGTCTTTTCTTATAAAACTTAACTCATCAAGCATGCCAAGTTATATCTCGCCCAGTGCATCAAGGCGATGCACACTGCATAACTTATTTAGAATGCTATCTTATTCCGCCTTCTTCCCCTTGTGCTGATACCCCAAACCCATTCTATCTGCTCTCTTATGTTCTTATGTCCACACTGGATGGAGATCCCCTTGAGCCCCCTGTCAGACAATTACAAGTCCTATTATCTGATAAAAAGTGTTTCAGATCAAAATAAGAAGAAAGATGAGGCCAAATTCGGCCAAAAGACCCATACCAATTCTCAATGGAATCCTCTAAATTGAGGCAATAAATTTAGCAATAATACTCAGCCTAATATCACTAAGTCAGGCAATTTAATTGCATCAACTATGCGGCAAATTCAGGAGAGCCCATCAGATGCTCCTCCTAAGGCCACCACTAATTTAGTACAACTTACCCTGCAGAGGCTAGCCCTTTTTTATAGGGTCAGAAAGGGTCCTGCAAGGTAAAAATATTTTCATGCCCACTGATTGGATAAATTTATTAAATCATTACCTCACAGTCATATCCTACCAACAATTGACTTTTCATTAATTGATTCCATAAAGAGAGTGAGTTTTCTGAGATCCAATAGGTCAAATCACAATATTTCCTGATTTTTACTTTACTAAGAAACTTGAACTTTGAGCCTCGCCAAATTTAAATACTATGTATCAACTTATTAAGAGGGTTCTCATTTTTTACCCTTGTGGTTACTAATAAAATACCTTTTAAAACCTAACTTTTTAATTTCACTTTCACGTATTTTTATAACAACTGGCGGTGAACCAACCCCCTTTAAGTATTTCAGCAGTAGAGATAAATTTTCTCCTGCAATTTTGTTGAACTCTGGGGCAAATTAGCACCAGAGAGGTTAAACCCAGCCCAAAGTCCAACAACTGGTTCTCACTATAGGGGGTAGTAAACCACAATCAATTATCAAAAATGGAGAGTGCTGGAGTGAATAACCCTCACAACCTCCCCTCTGCTTCTGAACCTCGGCTAGTTGCCCTTGAACAATAACTAACCAGTGCTTTATCTCATTTTTAAAAAGCTTAAACAGAGACCTTTTAAATTCCCTTTGAAAGACAAGTTTACCCCTGGTGAGGGTGCATTGCTTCGTTCATGTACATCTATTAAGCAGCCATGGAAGGAGCGACGAACTATCAGAAGGTCAAGCACATCCTTCCCCAATTAAGTCTCTTGGGTCAAGAAATGATGGTCCCTCATATGAACACTTTGAACACCTGGTCGAGGTTAAAGAAGCTCTTATAGCTGAATTTGGCTCAATACAAAGTTTGAAGAGGAAAAAGAAGGCCTTTATGTGCCTCAGCATGAAAAGGTAAGAATCGCTCACCACCTTTGTTAATTGATTTTATGGTGAAGCATAGCCTCTGGTACTTGCCAAAATGTTACCTTTTGATGATGCCTTCGCTGCCATTCTAACAAGCCTAGTTCTTACCCTTCCTTCACACAGCATATTATCTCCCTTCAACGCCACATCTGTACTATCCGTGATATCAAGGAGGCGCTGCTAGAGGTTGCAGAGATTTATAACAATGAGGCTACTTCAAGAGTTGTGTCAAATACTCAAGTCTTCACCATTGAGGACTCCTCAACCATATCACCGCACAAGAAATCCCAGATAATCCCTATGGAGCCACCTGTTTTAGTTACTGCCCCAAGACCAGCACCTGCTGTGCGGCTTAAACCTGATCTTTTTTCGCCCAGCCAACCTGAGGTTCTCAGGCTATTAAGTCTAGTGCATCATCGTCAATGGGGCAACGCTCTCTGCCACCGCCTTGCCACCAAGATCAGTTTGTGCCATCTAATAAACCTCTCCAAGTGGTACCAAAGCCTGCTCCTAAGCCTAAACCCCTTTCTAAGGTGAAATTAAACCCACCAATAATGGGTTTAAGGACTAGTTTGCTAAAGCTAAACCACCTGTTTCCCCAAGGCTTGCAGCCTCTGATCAACCCAAAGATGTAGTAGTAAAAACGTACCCCTCCACGGTGCTATCTCATCCAGCCAACTCTAATACAAAACCTGTAACCATATTGAAGCCCAAACCTCTCCCTCCTGTGACAATTGCTACTAACAACCATGGGCTCAGGGATAAGGCTTTAACTAAGCCGCCTGCTTCTCCAATGATCATTGCTGCGGATGGCCCCCCAGCTACTAAAGTTATGGCCTTACCTCCAACAGCTCTTCTAGCATTCACTCAATGTGTATGGACAACCCTCTGGATAATGAGTCTGAAGGGGGTTATGGAACGTTAGTTATTATATCCTAGGAGCCCCTGTTGAAATAGGTATACCGGATCAGCTGAACCCTGAAGGAGTAGATAAAGCCTTTATCCCTCAAGAAACCTACCTTAATCAAGTGCTGAGATGTCCTGAGGCTGTTGATACTGCTAGCGATGCTGACCAGGTTATTGCTTCGCTGATCCAACCAATTCATCATATTCACAACCTATAGTCCATTAAAAATTACCCTGAGACAGCTAAAAAGCTTCCCTCTACTCTCCTTCTTAGAGAATTATTATCTCTCCCCTCTTACTTTGGCGGGACCATTACTAAGGTAGAAGTTGTTATTCAAAAATTCCAGGTTAGGGCTATCTTGGACACTGGATTTCCGGTGAACGTTCTCTTCCAAGCTGATCAGAAGATTAAGCTGGCTCCTGATCTTGAGTGTACGCAGGAGTTTGTAACAGCGGGTCTCAACAACTACCATGCTATTGGAGCATACTCCTCCTTGCCTATTCGGATTGAAAGCTCATCTTGTCAGCTCCCTCTGTGGCCTTGGACAATAACTCTTACAACATGCTTACTGGCATGCAGTTTACGATTCAGTATGATGATATAATCAACATGAAACAGGGCTACCTCTCCCTACTTGGTTATAAAGTCCCTCTACTCTTTACCAATAAAGAACCCATTAAAAAAGAATGCTCCTGCTTAGTCAAATACCCTTCCTCTGCTTTACCTTTATTCTACATGACCTCTAGATGCGACAAAAAAAGTTGCTCAAGTTGGTGGATGCTTCAGAGGGCATTCCCTTTTATGCTTCAGAAAAATAGTGAACAAGCCTGGTGAACAACGGGTTTTAGCTACCAACATTACTATACATATCCCCCAAGCCTGTCTGCTGCACATACTAAGCATTGATGGAGTAAGCTCATTATAACCCTGGATGTTGCCAGGTATACTAGACCCCGCCTATCAACGACCCATTAATATCCTACTGGGGAACCTTACTAATAAACCCATCATTGTCAAGAAACATAAAGAGATAGGGAAAGGTCTGCTAATTCCCATCAATGAGATTAACAGTGTCCATTTTATTGGTTTGATTTTGGATATGAGTTTATCCACTGATCAGATGGTGTGTACTATGCCTAACGTCCGAATTCAGATGGCCTAACCCTGATGAGTTTAAACAAGTTCATTCTCTATTTGATACATATGGTGATATTTTATCCCATACTGACACGGATTATGGGCATGTATAGGTGAAGCCATTCCTTTGATGTTGGTTATGCCTAACCTATTCGATCTAAACCTTAACATAAGTTCAAGGTTGAAGAGCAGCAAATGAGGTTGAACTCAGGTTGTTGTTAGACGCTTGGTTCTTAGTATTGTCCCAAAGCCCTTGTGCGTCTCCTCTCTTGCTGACCAAAAAGAAAAATGGAGGTCATTGGGTAGTGATGAGCTACAATAAACTAAATAACTTAACTACAAAAGAAAGCTATTCTTTCCCACGCATTGATGATGCCCTTGCACAGCTCTCCAGCTCAAAATTCTTCTCAGCCATGGACTTGGCCAGCAGATATTTAAAATGGATAATTATCCCCAAGATCAGGAGAAATGTGCTCTCATTTATAGTGAAGGCTTATTTCAGACTACCCACCTACTCCAAGAGTTGTGCAATACGCCGGCATCATACTAATGTGCAATGGATTACTTTCTGTGGGACCTCAAGCTAAGCCGTATGATTTTCTAACTTGATGACATCACCATATTTTCAGAAACGTTCACTGATCATCTCGTTCATTTAAAAAATTTTAATACATGAGGTCTTCTAACATCAAGTTGAAACCGCCAAAATGCTCCTTCTTCCAAAAAAGCTAGATTTCCTCAGACATGCTATCTCCAAAGAAGGGATAGAGTCTTTACAAGTTAAGGTCGAAGCTATCTCTAAAATTCCTGCCCCTAAGAACCTTTGGGACATTTAGGCGTTTCTGGGTATGATGGGATATTACCGCCAGATTATCCCCAAGTTCGCCAAGCTCAGTGAGCCTCTTGATCGACCATTAGCAAAAAACACCCCTTTTATGGGGTACAGAACAAGAAGCCGCTTTTGAAACGCTGAAATAACTGCTGCACAACGTCCTATACTATGGCACCAGGATTATAATAAACCTTTAACCTTGTTTAGTACGCCCTAGACTAAGCTGTTGGGGCCATCTTAGCCCAACTGGATGAAAATGGTATAGATAATCCTGTATCCTGTTTCAGTAAGATCCTATCAAAGGCGGAACGCAACTACAGCGTCACAGAAAAGGAGTGCCTTGCTGTTTTGTTAGATGTAAAACACTACCGTCCTTTGTTGTATGGAACTACTTTAACTGTGGTTACTGACCACGCTTCCCTGAAATGGTTACAGAAAATGAAGGATCCTACTGGTCAATTAACGCGCTGGGCTCTAGAGTTCTAGTATTATGACTAAAAGATTGAACAGTTTGCTGGAAACCGTCAAATGGATGTTAATGGGTAAGTCATCTTCCCATCCTGCATTTGGATAATAGTGAGGCGATGAGGTTATATGATTTTTAATGACCCCTGATGAGTGGGAGGATGAGGATGAGCCTGTCCAGAAGATGTTAGCCTAGCACTCCCGCAACACAAAAGTGGAGAACGGGAAGTTTTATAAGCAGATGGGGCAAAGTGGTTGCCTTATCTATGGCCTTCAGAATGTGTACCTGTTATTATGGAGGCTCCCCCTACCCTAGGTCATGGGGGAGTGAAGAAAACCCATGAGTGGAACTCTCTTTGACCGCTCAAAGTCACTTTTGAGCGATTTTAAATTTAAGTTTATTTATCCACAGACATCTGCCCAAACCTATTCTTTGATGTCCTTGGCTCTGCCGCCTGCCATCCCAGTGTGGGCAGCAGTGCACCCCCACCTAGCGTTTTCCGCCCTGCGGGCAAGCGCGTTTGGACGGGCTCAAACAGCCCGCCCACTGCTTCCAACCGTTTTGTCCCCCCACGGGACTTAGCGCTCCACCTGGAGCGCGTCCACCCTTCTCGCCCCCATCCTCTCGCCCTCCCTCGCTCTTCTATTCGCTATTGCCTCAGAGTGGACTATGGGCGTTTGTTCCCATATGCCAATAAGGCAATTATTGACCTAGCCACTACAGCCTTTGCGCCAGCTGGCTTTATAGACTTCCGCCCTTTTAAGGGCTACTTTGACCTTGGGTTCCAATCTGAGGAGGATGCTGAAGCGTCAGCATAAACTCCTCTAATTTATAAAAAAAAACCCCATTCCCACAACCCGTACTCGCCTCCCTTCAGACACCACGCTAGTGGTATCCTTTGCAAATCTCCCATCCCACCTTCCACCCCAGGTTTTGTATGACCAGTTGGTCGCATGGCTTATGGCTTATGACACTTAGCCCAACCTCATATTTGCCATTCCATCTGGTGCGGAACGCCTTGCTGCTCTTATGCAACAGCCACCATCATACCACACCACCATACCATAGCCCAACAAATCCCACCCCGCGCTAGTGTGGCTGCAGCGCCTGATCATTTCTTTTGGGCTCGGGTTGATAATGGTAGGCAGATTTGTTCCCTCTGCTTTGGCCTCAACCATGCAAAAAGAGCATGCCCTAAGGCCAAATCCGCTGCTGCAGCTTCTGAGCCCCCCTCTGGAGGTTCAGTATGGGGCGCTTTGCTGCCCCCTCCCACCCTCCAATCTCATTCAGTGGGCCCACCTGGAAAATCAGCCCCCCCCCCCCCAAAAACCTCCATCCTCACTCTCCCACCTAAATCTACGCCAGCCAATCAGAGCAATGCTTGGACCAACATTTGCACCCAAGCAGTTGCCCATTCGCCCAATCCTACCCACTCAAATTTAAACGCCACTATTCCAGTGAACCAAAATCCATGGGATCTATTGGCTGAAACTGATGAATCAGGTAATGTCCTCATTAGTAAGCATACAGGTCAACCTCTCTGCCATGGTGATTATGGTTGGGCAGAATTTTTCCTTCCTGACTTCGATGAAACCCCTACCCCTCGCCATTTTGCTCCTCTACCTAATACAGCCCCCTTCCAAAGTGACCACCAGCTCGCCTTAGCTGCGGTGGCCTCTCCTCATTGCCCAAAACTACGCACCGCGGTGGCCCAGTCAGTGGCTCAGCTCCAGCATGACCTGCCCACCATCTTCTTCCCCCCGACTTCCCTGAATCTCCCTGCAGTGACATCTCAAAACTATTTGATGATGCTGAAATCGCTGTTATGAATGTTGAAATGCTTGCTTCATTCAACCCCTCAGCCAAAATCACCCGCCACAGTATCTCCCTTTTCACCCAACTTCCTGAAGCGCGCAAAGAAGCTGAAGTTCTCCTCGCAGCTTTTGTTGAAACACTTTCCCATCATTATCTTGATGCAGAAGTGGAAAACTCCTACTACTCTGACCTCAGCCCCCACTATGCAGATGCCCCAACGCCCTGGATCTCTGCTCTGATCTGGTACTGTAACCAACACCCCTTGATCGAGGTGGGTCTTTCTGAAAACCAACCCCCGACCCCTCCTCACCCTCTGCCATGGTGGGTTAAGCAGTTTCTGCTTCCCACCTGGTTAGTAGTTTGTCTTGTCGTTTTGAGTGTTGTGATCGGTACTGTCCATCCCCTGGTCGGTGTACTTTAAATAAATCTAAAAAACCCATGAGTGGATTAGGGAGCAGTACTATTTTTAAGGAATCATGGAATTATTGCCAAAGTCTTAGATGCCTGCCTCATGTGTAAGAAGCAATTTAGTTTCAAGACTAAATACCAATCTAACCATCTACCCCTTAACAACAGTTCCACATCATCATTTTAGATGTAGTTGGTCCCCTCCCGCAGACTACCAGTGGAAACAAAATTTATCCTAGTAAGCATTGACCACTTTATTAAGTGGTTGAAGCTGTGGCTCTCCCTTCCCAAATGGCCAAGGCCACCGCAACGTTCCTACATCAAAATGTTTCACTCGCCATGGCTGTCCCCAAGTTCTACTATGTGATAATGGTAAGAACTTTACCTCCAGAGTAGTCATGATCCTGGCTACATCTATGGTGACCCAACAACTCTTCTCGGCCCCATATAATCCCTCTACCAATAGAACTGCGGAGAGAGCCAATGGAACCTTGGTTTTCATCCTGAATAAAATGGCTTCCTCTGATTCACTTCTCTGGGATCAATTCCTACCCAATGCTCTTATGACACACCAGATTAGTTATCACCAGATCCTGAAAATGTCCCCATTATGTGTTCTTTATGGCGGAAATCAGGGAGCCCGCCCTTTTAGCTAAAGAGAATATCTCCTCTAAAGTTGAGGAACCTGAAAAAGCCATGAGAAGATTGGCTCAACATATCATCCAGATTCAATATGAGGTTATGACGAACTTAGCAAAAAGGCTACAAAAGTGGGACAAGCAACCAATGGGTTTCAGCCTCCGCAACCTTCCTTCAAAGTGTCTGACCTGGTACTATACTACCATAACCGCATCACACCCAGAAGCGGCAAGCCTGGATCTATTTGGGAGGGTCCCTTCAATGTCATTTACAAGAGAGGTTATGAATATTCTATAAAATCTTTGGCCACGGGTATCACCATAAACAGAGTAAATAACCGTTGTTCTGCTCCCTTATTCTCCCCCTAACACTATTAAAGGAGGTAATGTTGGACAATTACAAGTCATATAATCTAATAAGAGTTTAGGATCAAAATAAGGAGGAAAATGAGGTTGAAATAAGATAAAAGATCCTGGCCAATTCTCAGTGGAATCCTTTAAATGGGGCAATAAATTTATCAATAATATTCGGCCCAATACCACAAAGTCAGGTAATTGAATTGCGCCAACTATGCAGCATATTCAGGAGAGCCCATCGGAAGCTCCTCCTCAGGCCACCACTAATTTAGTACAACCTACCCCGTGGAGGCTAGCCCCTTTTATAGGGTCATAAAGGGTCCTGCAAGGTAAAATATTTTCATGCCCACTGATTAGGTAAAATTTCTTAAATCGTTACCCACAGTCATATCATACCAACAATTGACTTTCCATACGTTAATTCATCAAAACGAGGTAATTTTCTGTGATCCAATAGGTCAAATCACAATAAAACCTAGATTGTACTTTAATAAGCAACTTGAATTTTTAGCCTCACCAAATTGAAATACTATGTATCAACTTATTAAAAGTTCTCTATTCTTACCCTTGTGGTTACTAATAATTTAAACTTAACTTTAATATGGTTTATGCCGACCAGGGGATAAACATTTCTAAAACAAAACACCAAAACAAACCAAACACAAACTCCAGGAGCAACTGCCCAAAATGAGCAGCAAGACACACAAAACGAGAAACACATCCAATCAGGTGGGATAGTGGTGGGCCGCTCATCCCATCATGGCGGAAGTGGAAGGGGGTCAGGGGCTTATCCACGGGTTCCTTAACATCCAAAACGTGCGCCAAGGCAGAGAGCAAGGGCGTGGGGTTATCAGCAATATGTGGGAGGAGATCTCGGAGGACCAGTTGGCCATAGAAAGTACTATCATTGTAAATTAAAACCATTGTAAGTGGACAAGAATTTCTCTGCTTAAATGTGGATGGCAGGAAGTTAAAAAATTAAAGCGGCACTAGCACAGGTAACTTTTTCTTTAGGTTGTGAAGCGGAAATCACTTTCTGAACGGCATCTGTGGCATTGTTATTCAACTGGAGAATGGCTTTTTTGCTCTGCGGGGGGCAGATTGGGGCAATAGCGGGAGGGGGAGACCTTTGGCAAGCTATTTTGCTATGTGGGCAACAGCATGGCGGTGGAACTCTTTTTCAGGATAGTCAGCAATTGCCACAGCAAACTTTTTTTGGGTGAACAACATATTGTCATTCAGCTGTGGGGCATAAAAGCACCAAGGGATTGCAATGGGAAATGTGTAGGGATAAATTCCCTCATGTCAACATTGGAGTCTTCAATCAGATTACATGATTCATTGGTTTCATCCAATGAGAACCATGGGTTCATGTCATACAAGGCCGCATTTTCCTTAATAGGGACGACTGAGGCTGTTGATTGGGTTGGGGCTCAGGCTCAAACTGTTGTCCAAGCCACTAACTGATTGGTGGGAGCATTGGTAGCACCAGGCTTGGGATGGGCCTGATTGGCTGGTTCAGACGCAGCAGTGGCAGCAGGTTTTGGAGTAGGGGAGGTAGGATGGCACCTCATTCCCAGACGGCTGCAGGGTGGCCAGCGGATGGGTAGCGAGCGACCAAGCCTGTAGAGGTAGCATAACAGGTGAGGCAGAGGCAACTGCACTTCGAGTGATCCAACTCAAAGAAGGTTGGACATATGGTTCTCCCGCCCTCAACTCAGGCCCAGAATGAGTGGTCAGGTGCAGAGGCTACAAAGGAGCAGGGGGAATCTTCTCAGCAACGTTATTGCATTTAGGGCTGATTGTTGTGAATGCCCAAGGCCCAGCAAGGCATGTGGATCCATTAGGGACCATAAATTGAATTATGAGGTCATTACTGTAAATTGTCAAACCTGCCATCAGCTCTTGATGGAGCACTGCAGGGGGAGGTGAGTGGGCAACCCAGAAAACTGAACCACCAACATGGAGTTTGTGGGGAGCCAGGTGCGTGTGGTGGGAATTGAGGTGCCCTCAAAGAGGGGCACAGTTGCTGCAGTGGCAGCATCAGCTTTATAAGTGAAGCTGAGGTCGAAGTACCCCTTATAGTGGTGGAAATTGATAAACCTGGCAGGTTGCATCACCAACTGGGCTATTTTGATGATGGCTTTATCTGCGTATGGGAACAATTTCCAATATTCACCCAAAGGCTGAAGTGCATCTTAGAGCGGAAGAGTACCAGAGGGCAGCGGGACACTGCCTGGGAGCGTGAGAGGTAGATTTTGAGATTCTTGGGCAGAATGAACTGACCCAAGAACTTGGTAAGACTGGACAAACCAGTCCGAGCATGTTTTACCACTGGGTAGAAAATGCTGTGTGGGGTTTCGCCGCTGCTTACACTGGAGCAGCATGAAGTGGGGCCGTGGACATCAGTGGGTTGGTGTCACGGCTAATTTGGCTAGCTAATCAGTTTTGTAAATTTAAATTTGCTCAAAAGTAAGCTTGAGCGGAAAGAAAAGTTCCTTGTGGTTACTAATAAATAAAAATTTAAAGGCTAACTTTTTAGTTTTTCAAATTCATATATCTTTATTACAACTAGCTGTGAACAAACTCCCTTTAATTATTTCAGCAGTAGAGAATAATTTTCTCCTGAAATATTGTTAAGCTATGGGAAAAATTAGCACCAGCAAGCATAAACACAGCCCAGAATCCAACACCACCTTTTCCATCTTTTATGGCTGCTAAGGTCAAGGAAACAGCTGATGAAGAATATGACTAGGCTTCCACTTTGGGTGTGTGAAACTCCAGTGGAGCGCCCAAAATACCAGTGGCACAGCGGTCTAAAAGACCTCAAAAGTGGGGCTCTAGCATTTAAATGAAGTAGCAAAGTTCAACAACATACTGAATGTCATGGAGCATGCTGATAATTTTAATATGAACAGCCTGGAACTCTGGGTGAGTTACCACCCAGAAAACCAAGCATAATGCTGCAGTCACAGCTGTCCAAATTGACGTGTTCAGAATGAGTAAAAAAGCTATAAAGATGAGCCAGGGGGCGCTTAGACTAGAGATCATCACACTTTTTGATTTAAAAATAACACTTTAGATAAAAATTATGGGGTTTTATCAGTTTTTTTAAAAAGAGGGAAAATTAAGAGAATGGAGTAACAATGATACCTGTTATAGAACGCTGCTTATATGCTCACTGGTGAATTTTGCGTCATTTGTGCAACTACATCAGTAAATAATTCGAACCAAACTGTTGGATTGGGTTCCCAGACCTAGTTTTCAACCAACATGGGTCCAGACTGATTAGCTGAATTCATTTTGGGCTCAATACTCGAATTTAATTTTTTTTGTCATGCACATGAATTTTCTATGGAGGCGACGTTTTATGCAGATGACAGTTTGCGCCCAGGGCCAAACCAAATAATACTGGGCTATTTGGTGAGGAAGAGGTTGATCATCCCCGTACCTGTTGGGGGCAGGTGTGACATTGACACAATGGCAGGATCTCAGCGGGTTTATTTTTGTGTAATTTTACCACCTCTGGCAAACCCTCTGAATGTTTTCCACCAGCTCGGTATAGAATAATGCTGGGAGAGGCACTGCAACTCTCAGAGGGTAAGCCGTGACCCACCTCTCGTCCATTAGATGGGCCATATTGCCCTGGGTGGTGGGAGGCACAGATGCCAGCCTCCGCCCCTTTTTGAAATGAATGAGAATTGCTCCCAATCTAAATGGAGTGGTTTCTGTCCAAACTTGCACTGAAGGCCCCAAACCCAACCAAATGGCTGTGATTGTGGCAATGCTGGTCTACAATGGCAACCCCTCAGATGTGGGGGAGTCAGTGATGATGACAACTCCTTGGGATTCCTTGATTGCTGGCTTTCAGGTGAAATATCCTGATGAATGGGAGTCAGTTGAAAACTTGGCGTCTTGCTAGAATCTCCTGAGAGAACAGGTTCAGATGATTCTTCAAAAGAAAGGATGGGTTAAACCAGGGCGTATTGGGTTTAAGCAGGAAACCCAACAAGCTCCCAAAAATGTTAACAAAATTCAGGATCTTGCACTGAGTCAGTGACAGGAACAACGTGAATATGGAGTTCATGCATAGCAAAGGGATCAAAATCTTATGAGGGGTTCTCCAGGCCACCTGTGCAAACGAAATTACTGACAGACAACTAGATGGGTATACCTTACTCTCTGGTAAAAAGCGGGGTTAATCTGATGTTGTAGTGTTGGACAGATAGGATGCGATGAACCAGTGGTAGGTCAGTGGAAAAATTTGGAATAAGTGTATTTGAGTCAGGTGTAACAGAAGGGCGCCCACCATCTGAGCATATCTTTTAGAAAGGTCAGTGATGACCTGTTGGGTGGACAGATTAAATGAATAAAGAGACTAATTAATTTTCATTGGCTACAATGTACAAGGTGGAGAGCATTGCAGGCAGCATAATAATTTTCAAAAATGTGGTAGACACTATTTACAAAAGGTTGATTATGACAAGAGAGTCTTATAAAAAAATCTAAAAGAAGATGCACCAATGACAGACCCAGGTGGGCTGATGTCTTGAGAGAGATAGGAGGAACGGGCGGTCTTGACTGGATTGGACCTGGGGTAACAGCATTGGACTCCAATTATCTAGAGAGGTGGTTGGTCAGGGTGTAAAGAGAGTGTCTATAACTCTCCTGTTCCCAGCGTGGCAGTGTGCAATGAACCAGGCCAACGCCAGGGAACTAGCCATTAGTGCCAACGTGATTAGAGCCCAGAGAGAGGGTGCTGGAGCAATAACCAATTAGGCATACAATAGCAAATTTTATAATAAAAACCCCTATAAAGGTGACGCGATGCACATATAGAACAGGGCTAAGCGGCCCAGGTTGGAGGGATCCTGGGTGGACAAACGGTGCACAAGTGTAGAGCTGCATGGTACTTGCAATGGCAAGGGTAATGGAGCATGAGACCTCCTCAAAGAGGTTTGCACACAGGAGCAATCGGGATATCATAAAATTTTTTTAAAATTAAAGTAATGGGGTAAAGGTTTATTTGGGAAGTCAACCAACAAGGAATGTTGGTCAGGGAAGATGTCTTTAAGCTTGAACAGGGAAATAGAGGTTATGCCACAGTGGGCCCAAGCACTGACTCACCAATAGGGCAACACTGCTGTCTGAGTTGGTTGAATAGGCCAAAACTGACTTCACTCAAGTGATCAATTGAAGTTGGATTCAACCCGAGCGCATTATTTCAAAAATAGAATGGGTTTTAAAACCCCACTCCTTGACAAACTGAATCAAACTATCTGCATTCATTTGTTAAACCGTTCATTTTAATGCCTGGCTCGACGTCAGGGGCTGGGCGTTTGGCACACCACTAGTCCTAACCTGGGCATATTTTTCCTGAACCCAGCGTTGGTCCAGGGTGTGCCTCAGGTCAGGAAGGGCCTTCAACTTCACCCTTTGGGCCTCCTGGCGCCCAGCCTTGTCTTTGGGGTTGGTCCCCACTATTATGTCATGTGCACATGACATTACCCTCTCCTCCTGATGGGGCTCCACCCCCCTCCAGGGGCTTGCGCCAGGGAAAAGTTCTTGTGGGCAGGGGCCAACTTCATGGCGGCGACAGTCAGTTTAGGTTGGGATCCAGCAGCTTGGGGAAAACGCTGGTGGAAGGCGTCAATCAGATCTTGGGCATGCACACAGTCGTGCGCTGGAACCCAACTGTTTTCTGCAGCGTCAAAGCCCTTCCAGGATACCAAGTATTTGAGTCTTCGTTTAACACGGCGTGAGGCAACTATTTCTTCCACCTCCCACTCTGGCGCCCCATCCATGAGATAGGCCTCAGGAGTCTCTGGTGGGTGGCCCTTGAACAATGTCAGATTGCTCTCATGAAACACAGAGAAGATCTGGAATGAGGGGGAAAGCTCTAACTGGTATGATGCATGGCCCACCCTTCTAACAACGCGGTAGGGCCCAATCCTCTTTTGTACCAGCTTCTTACATGGCTGCTTGATTGAAATATTATGAGCATCAAGCATCACGAGATCCCCTTCCTTGTATGCGGGACCCACTTGGCGCTTCCCATCAGCGTTCTCCTTATATACTGCATAGCCACCTCCAAGCTTGTGGAAACCCCCTGGTGGACCTTCTTGATGGTCTTGGCAAAGTCCACCACTGCTTCAACCTTTGACCCACAGCTGTGCTCCATGTTAAAGGCGGGGTTAAATCCATGGCTGGTGAAAATGGGGAACATCTGATTGAAGAGTGCAAGGTATTGTTGTAGCTAAACTGGGAAGGTGAGAAGCCCAATCTGAATGATCTGCAGAGGTGTAACACCGCAGAAACTGTTTGAAGAACTGGTTTACTCGTTAAGTCTGCCCACCTGATTGTGGGTGATAGGCAGTCAAATGGCAAGGGCGAATCTGGAGAGTCCTACACAACTCTTCCCAAAAGACAGAGGTAAACTGTGGTCCCCAGTCACTGTAATCTCTTGGGGAACTCCATAGAGCGCAAACACATGCATGATGAAAAGCCTGGCCATCTCAGCCACGGTTATTGTAGATCTTCATGGAATGAAGTGGGCTAACTTTGTAAACCGGTCCACCACCACCATGATGGCATTATAACCATCTGAGATAGGTAGATCTACAATAAAGTCTACCAATAGGGAAGTCCAGGGCCCTTCAGCTTTCTGGACAGGTAACAACAACCCCGCTAAAGATTGACGGTTTGACTTCATTTGGTTGCAGACTAAACATTCCTTACAGTACAACCCCACCTGAGCAGGCAAGCCCTTCCAATTGTATGTACTGGATTAACTCTAATGTCTTTGCTTTCCCAGGATGACCAATGGTAAGTCCATCATGATGGTCCCAGATGATTTCCAAGCGAAGTGGTCCAGCAGGAACCCATAGGCACCCCTATAACCACACCATCTCATCCTTTATGTGATAGCACCTGGAGAGATCCTCTTTATTCAACTCACACTTAGCAAGTAAAATAGTATATTCCGCTGCCAGCGGCTGAGAAAGGACTACCTTCCTGAACATACTATATTTCCACTTTTTCCAGAGGTTCAAGCACGGCCCGTTGGCCAGAGGAGAGGGTCATTGAGGCAGAAGTTTACTTGGAGGAATCATCACCTGGGTGTTGTTAACTTCCACCTCCTTGGGATCAGGCGTTAAAGCAGGGTTGCGGCTCAAAGCATCCACCAAACCATTATCTTTGCCCTTGGTAAACTCATATGTGAATGCAAATTAGGCAAGGGTCTCATGTCAATGGGTCTGCCATGGGGTAGGACATGAGGAGCGCGGTAGTACAGCAAGGCATGGTGGTCTGTACGTATTTAGAAAGGTTGGGTAGAGCCATGCAAGTGGTGACGCCAATATGTCAGCACCTCCACCACTACCAATAATTCCTTATCATACACGGCGTAATTCAACTCTGGTAAAGACATTTTCCTAGAAAAATATCCCACCAGATGCACTATCCCATCTTCGCCTACTTGTAACAAGGCAGATGCTATGGCAAAGTTGTAGGCATCAGTTGACACAATAAACTCCTTTGAAGGGTTAACATGGCGAAGAACAGTTGTGGACAATAGGGTTCACTTCACTTCTTGGAAGTATCCTCCAAAATGGAGGACCTATGAAGCACCTTTCTCGAAATTCCAATATGACTGGACAATAAGCCCTAAGTCAATATGGTGAAATGAATGGAATCTGTGTGAATCGAACTGGTAATGGTAATTCAAGCGCTTTGAAGTGAGGAGATATTGGGATTAACGGGTTTATTAGATAACGATTTATTATTGGTTTGCCTCTAAATAAGGTGGTCAACATTTGACACTTACAATTTAAATTGCCTACAATTAAGGCGATAGCAAATCCGAGAATAACCAGCTAAAATGAGTGTCGGCGGAACTGAAAAGGCCAAGCTATGAGAGGTATCATCCAAGCCACCATAATATAAGCAAGATGGGTGATCAAGAGGAGGGTCGTTGGTTAATAGGAAGAGAAGAGAAGATAGAAGAGGATAAAAAAGGAGATTTTTAGATTTTAATAAAGTGTTATAGTTGGAGCAAGTGCCCCATAGTTTTTATTATTAAAACGTTTATTTTGTTGTTACCAAAAGCTACGATCATCATATCGTTGGTCTTATTGCTCAGTGGGCTAAACCCTGTGCAAACCTCTTATGGCGTATCTCCAGGATTCCGCCAAATTAAAATAATGGTGCTCACTACAGGGGGCCCATTGATCAGTAATAAAATAATAAAATTCAAGTTGCCTGCTATGTCTCGCTTAGATTGATTTGAAAAGAAATCTGCATGACACAATAGGACCGTTGCATATGAGGAGTTGAAACTTGCTTGACACTGTGCTCAAAAAACAAGATGAGCTGCTCCAGGAAGTATGCTGTGCTCAGCTGCCGGCCTTTGATTGAAAAGGCAATACACATGGATTCATTTGACAATTTGAGTTTATGACTGAAGGTGCCTCAGACTGGTGCAGGGCAAAACTGTTAATCTCCACCTTGGATGTCGGAAGTGCTGATCAAGTTGTTTGTTGCCTTCCAGACAGTTCTGTTACTTAACGTTAAGTCAAAGAGATGGTGATATGGTTGTTTAGCAGAAAAGCCAAGATTATCAGCGAAAAGCCGAGTTTCTGACCATCAGGTTTCAACAAAATGAGAGTCTCACCACATTTGCTGAGCGGTTTACAACGGAAGCACATGTGTTGATTGGGGCTGGGATTCTAGCTGAAGCTAATGTATGCATTGCGATGGTCTTTGCAGCGAAGCCATATCCTGAGCTGTACAACGTCATGGCTCCGTTGTTAAAGGATGATGTACCTCTCCTTAAACTTGTTAAGTTTGTATGTCAGTTAGCTTTAAATTTCCCTCCACCCAATATCGAGCAGGTTCCCACTGTCACTGAGGCCTACCCTAACCATGGGGAGGAAAGCAACCCATCAATGCAGATCATTCCAGGCTGCTCCACGTGGCTCACCATCTGTCATATAACTGCCCAACTACCTCTTCAACCCTAACTATGCTGATCAACAGCTGGCAGTCTACCAACTTGGGTCTGGTTATGCCGATCATCTTTGGAATAACTTTTCAAGTGGGCCAACTTACATTAAACACAGATGTAAGCCCTATGGAGTAAGTTGCTTTAATTGTGGTTGCACTGGGCACATGGGATGATGGTGCCCCGATTGACAGATCCCTTACATACAACAGGATCTAGGCTATTAGGTAAAAGTCAAAGTGTAGTAGAGACAGGACTCTATACTTTCGCTATCTTGAAGACATATCTCCCCCCTGAATCCATTGTATTGAAGGAAGTAGAAGCCTCCCAATATGATGACACATTCCTCTACCAACAGCCAGTTGGGGGAGTAAATGTGCTGACCCAAGCACAATTCAAAAATATGGCTGACCCAGGGTTTTTGAAGCAGCCAAAGCCTTACGCTTGCCAATTGTTTGATCAAAATCTGTCAGACCAGCTAGAACCATCTGCAGATGCATTGTCTCTAAGAGGAGTAGAGGTCTCCTTTCCAGTGGATGCTATTATAGCAGGATACCCTAAAGTTGGTGTGGGTATTATAGGGTTCCTGGGAAAACGTGAACCGCTGAATGTACATATAGTAAATAACAGGCATTCATAATACTCGGAGTGCACTTATTGTGATGTGGTGGTAGCAAAAACCGCGTATGAGCTATAGTTGATATGGGCGCTCCTGTTAACATTGTCTCCACTAAGCTGGTGGCAAAGTTAGATTTAAAACCCGACATAGAACACAGGATGGTGTATGGGACTGCAGGAACAGAAACCACGGTCTCTGAGGGAGCATATAGTGCACTTTCCTTGCAGTTTGGATCTGTTGTTATCATGGCCCCAGTGGTAGTATTACCAAATATCCACTATGATCTGCTGATTGGGACTGCATTTATGCGACACTATGGGGCTGTCGTTGACATGATGGAAGAGACTCTAGCCATCCTGGGACAACGGATTCCCATCTATTTTACTTCCAGAGGAGTGCCAGATGACCCAATCCGCTCTAGTCAAATTAATCTCGCCTATAGCGATGGCGTGATACCTGTAAAATATTGGTGGATGAAGCGGAAGACCTGAACGCTCCCAACCCAAATCTATAAGTACAAAGGATTCCACTGCGAGCTGCAAACGCTTTTACTATCCCTTCTGGGCATCAGGTCATAATTGGAACAGAGCTTGAAATTGATATACCAGGTGGTCTGTATGGAGAGGTTGTGGGGCCCTATCACCAATCATGACTCAAACCTCATGTGGCTCCTGGGTTACTGTTACCTGGGCAGGGGGAAGTAAAAGTGTTGGTAGCCAATCTTCAAAAGGAAGTGATGAAGGTTCAGCGGCACCAAGTGGTAGCCTGCCTGCATTTGATCCCAATCGATGAGGTCAAACATATACATGACTTTGGTTCATGGGAAGATCTCAGCTTGCCTTTAAAAACCACCTTTAGTGTAATGACTGTGGTTCCTCAAAAGGCGCTCACAGGTCTATCAGAGGATCAGAAGGACATGGTGATGGATCTGTTTGAGAAACATTGCAGCATTTTTGCAACCAATGACCATGACTTGGGTTGCGCTCGTGGGGTCATGCATTGGGTGGACACGGGAGACCACCCCTTTATCAGGTCATGACCTATCCAATGATCGAAGGCAGCAGAAGAAGTTGTATCTGCAGAAATAGATACATTGGTGGAACATGGAATGTTGAACCATCAAAGAGTCCCTGGGCATCTCCGGTGCTCATTGTAAAAAAGAAAGATGGCTCCAATCGGGTAGTAATTGATTATCAGAAGCTTAATAGCATTATGAAAAAAAATCATACCTGCTTTCATTGATTGATGACACTTTAGATTGGTTAGGTGGGGCCAAGTATTTCTCAGCCATGGACTTGATATCAGGGTACTGGCAGATCGAGTTTCCAGCGGCGGAACAAGAAAAGTGCGCTCTAATTACCTCAAAGGGATTGTTCCAGCCTATATGTATGCCACAGGGTTTGTGCAATGCCCCAGCTACATTCCAGCGGGCTATGGACACTATTTTGGGTGACTTAAAGCTGTCTTGCATTCTTGTCTACCTTGAAGATATCAACGTATTTTGTGGACATTCACGGAGCATCTTGAACACCTGGAGCAAGTATTCCGCCGCCTAACTGAAGCTAATATCAAGATTAAGCCCCAAAAGTGTCACTTTTTCAAGGAACAGTTGGAATACCTTGTCTTTGTGGTAGACTCCAAAGGGTTTAGTACACAGCTGGCCAAGGTGGAAGCCATCCACCAGATGACTTGGCCAAGTAATAAGCGGGATATCCAGGTGTTCTTGGGGATGGTTGGTTACTACTGGTGGTTCATTCCCAACTTCACCTGTATTGGGGCTCCACTCTTTGAGCTACTTAAGAAAAACGTTGTCTTCAACTGGACGGATTGATGTCAAACCCTTTTAATGTATTACGAACTGCGTTGGCTAGCACACCTGTTTTGCAATACCCCAATTTCAATAAGAATTTATCGTGCAAACGGACGCCTCACTTTCCGCTGTAGGGGCTGTGTCGTCCCAAAAAGATGATGACAGTGTGGAGCACCCCATTGCATATTGCAACCGCAGTTTAACTGGCCCTGAACAGAATTACACCGTGACTGAGCGGGAGTGTTTAGCAGTAATCTATGCATATAAACAATTCCAGGTCTACCTCCTTGGAGAGAAATTCAAAGTGGTAACGGATCATGCCTCCTTGCGCTGGCTACAGAATCTGCAGGAACCTGAAGGGCGGCTTGCGCGATGGGCTTTGAAGCTCCAAGCATATGATTATGAGATCATGCATTGGCCCGGGGCAAAGCACCAGAATGAGGACTGTCTTTCTCAATTGCCCACGGTCGCTATTACAGCAGATGTGGCAGACATCATGTATGAAAAAATGATTGTGGGTTAATATCATGATGAGCCACCACCCATGTTCAAAGTGTTGGATGGGCTTAGGCAGGATATCTTCTTGCGCGATGGGGAATTATATAAGCAGATTGGGGAATCAATGCTGAGTTTCCCAAAACCCTCTTCCCAGCCTGCGATAATTATGGATGCCCATAAAGCGGTAAATCATGGAGTATTGAAAAAGATGCTGGAGTTCTTGTGACCCCGCTACTATTGGGAAAGTATGCACTATGATGTGCTCAGGACGGTTGGTTGTTGCCATCAGTGCCAAGTGGAGAAGCAATACCACCAAAAGACCACCTACCAGCTAATTAAGCCTCAGTTTGCATGGCATACCATTTCATTAGATGTGGTGGGGCCGCTGCCAACTTGCGCAAACAGCTCCAAATATATAATAGTAGCCATCGACCATTTGACAAGATGGGTGGAAGTGAGGGCTATTAAGGCTTTGGGGGCTGTCACTACCACCAAGTTCATCCTGGAGTGCGTTATACAGCGCCATGGTTGTCTGCAATTTATCAGAACAGACAACGGAACCAATTTCACATCCCATATATTGGTCAAATTGAACGAGCTCATGGCAATTCGTGGGGTTTTAACTACCCCCTACCACCCTGAATCTAACGGTATGATGGAACAGGTCAATGGGACCTTAGTAAATATTCAACACAAGCTCGTAAATGAGTGGCCATCAGACTGGAGCACCCTTTTATCCACCGCTGTCTTTGCGTGCATTATCAGCTAACACTCAGCAACCAGTAAGAGTCCATTTCAATTGCTCTATGGATGACATCCAGCGCTGCCTGCATTGCTTTACTCCTAAATTGAGGATACCGGCGGAGTTGAACCCCACCAATATTTATCCATCTTAATGAACACGCTGATCTAGCTCCAAACTGAGGCATATTCTACCAGTCTTGCCAAGAAGATTTGGGATCATGCGGCTGACCAATGTAGACGCCACAGTCTTCCACAGTTTGGGGTAGAGGAATTGGTCCTGTTTCATGACCAACATGGGTTCAGAAGAAGGAACAAGCTCAACAGCATATGGAGCGGACCATTTGAGATCATCAAGAAAACTGGGGTTGACGCCTACACCATTAAGGAACCTGTAGGGGGTCAAATTATTAACCGGTACATGTGAAGTTCCTCTGACCATACAAACAATAAGAGCCTTATCATCCAGTCAAGGAGGGGGTAATGTTGCGATTCCAATATGACTGGGCAATAAGCCCTAAGTCAATATGGCGAAATGAATGGAATCCATAAGAATTGAACTGATAATGGTAATTCAAGCGCTTTGAAGTGAGGAGATATTAGAATTAACGGGTTTACTAGATATAACAATTTACTATTGGTTCACCTCTATATAAGATGGTGTCGACATTTGACATTTACAATTTAAATTGCCTACAATTTAGGCGATAGCAAATTTGAGAATAACCAGCTGAAATGAGTGTTAATGGAACTGAATAGGCCAAGCTATGAGAGGTATCGTCCAAGCTGCCATAATATAAGCGAGATGGGAGATCAAGAGGAGGGTCGTTGATTAATAGGAAGAGAAGGGAAGATAGAAGAGGATCAAAAAAGGAGATTTTTAGATTTAAATAAAGTATTATAGTGGGAGCAAGTGCCCCATAGTTTTTATTATTAAAACGTTTATTTTGTTGTTACCAAAGGCCACAATCGTCATATTGTTGGTCTTATTGCTCAGTGGGCTAAGCCCTGTGCAAACCTCTTATGGCGTAACTCCAGGATTCCGCCAAATTACAACAACCTTAGCACCGCTAGCCTTGTATAGGGGAGCCGCCACCTCATATAAATTGGGAGTGAACTCCTTGAGGAACGTGCACATCCCCAAAAAGCTCCTTAATTCCTTAACCGAGGTGGGGGTAGGCCACTCATGAATCGCCTTCTCCTTGTCTGGAGTTATCATGTGTCCCTGGTCAAACACGACGTTGCCAGAAATGTGACCTGGGACTTAAAGAACTCGCACTTTGAAATTTATTACGTAAGGCTGGCTGCTTTTAACCGTTACACCAACTGCCAAAGGTGAACTTCATGGGACTCCTGATAAGGGGAAAACACCAGGATATCATCCATGTAGGCGACCGCACATACCCCTAACAGGTCCCCCAACGCTGCATCAATGCGGCGTTGAAAGATAGCAGGGGCATTTTTAAGCCCAAAGGGCATGACCCAAAACTGGAAGATCCCTTTTCTAGTATGGAATGCGGTCAACCACTCTTGTCCCTTTTTAGTCTATATCTGATTGAACGCGTTGAGGCAATCCAACTTGGAGAAGACCTTCGCCTTCTCCACATAGCGTGCAATCTGCGAATCCAAAGGGATGGGATGGAGGTCTGGTACAGTAACGTTGTTAAGGTTACCATAGTCTACGCATGGGTGTAAGGTACCATCAGACTTCTCCATAAAGAGTAGGGGGGAGCATACAGGGGAGGTACGCTGAAATATCACGCCCTTGGCTAACTGTTCCTTTACCCACACATCCAACGCCTCCTCCTCCTGGACAGTCAAAGGGTAAATAGGGGAAGAGATATGCACCAGATCCACTGTGAGCTTGAATTCACAATCAAACTCAGAGTGCTCAGGGAGTGCGTTGGTAGATGCTGCATCAAAAGAGGATTCCAAACCCTCCAAGCAAGAAGGTATAGGAATTTTCTATGAGGGCTTCTGCATTGAGGCAAGGCGACAAGGGATACAGTGGGGCCAATGGGGCAACTTACCTGGGGCGTTTTCTTCTGACAAAGGCACAACAAATGTGCGACCATTCTTCATGGTGAGTGTCACGAAATTGACCTTGGGCTCCGCTAGTGTGCCAGGCCAACCAGTATGAAGACTGGTGGCCCTTTGCTATTTCGCCTTCATTGGCGTACCAACCCCTATAAGTCCTGCGTCCAACCCACCAACTAACCACCAATGGCTTCAATTTTAGCCCCAGGTGTCCTCGGCGTGTTCTAAGGAAAGTACCGCCCCTTCCTGGGCAGCTCAGGCACTCCCGCGCTGCCCCACCCTTGCAACCCTTTATCAACCCATCTGGGCATTCCCCAGAGAGTTCATCCCCCTTCCTAGGCGGCTATGGCACCTCCCGCGCTGCACCCCGCTAGGGTTGGCAGCTTGTCAGCTCATCCACTGGTAGCCAGCTGGCCAGGTTCCCACTGGTTCCTCATAGAGAGGAGGCATGGGAGCTGGCAGCGCCAGCCACTCCAGGCGTGATCACCTGCGCCTATCGGGGATCTCCTATCCTTTTTTTAGTACTAGATGGTCCCAACTCAAGGGGGATTCAACGATGTTTATTGAATTACGCCTGGGCTCCTAAGAGCCTGAGGCGAGGGAAGGGGAGGGAGGAGGCATTGAGAAAGGGAGGGGGTTTGCGCGCCAGAGCCATGCTGCAGTGACAACTGAGCGGGGGAGGGTTATTGACATAGTGCAGACCTTCAGGGCCATTTCAAAGTGTACCTGAAAGTGGGTGATCATGTGTGGAAGGGTCCACACCTGCTGGTCAAAGGCAGCACGAAGGAAGGAGTTATGGATGGTCCAGATGGCTGTGGCATAGGCGAGGACACGGAGGGGTTGGTGGCAACCAGGCAATGTCTGCTCGAACATGAGGTCTTGCACAGGGTGTCCAGACCAGGGCTGATCATGGAGGAGCGCGCGGGCCTTTGGCCAAAATGCGGCGACACCTGGACAGGTGAAAAAACGATGGAGGTGGGAGTCAATAGGCTCCACACAGTGGGGGCAGCTTTGGTGCTGGAAGGTAGGGTCAGTCCGGTTCCCTGTCCTGTATGAACAGTGGAGCACCCTCCATAAGGTGTTGGACACCTTTGCTGACAGGATGGGTTGATAGACGTCCTTCCACAATTCCTTAAGGTCAAATCTCACGGAGGGAGGGAGGAGCTCAAGGAGTCTTGGGCGGATGGGAGGACGATCTTGGGGGTTGAGGTGAGTTGTGACAACTTGTCCATTGTGCACAATTTCATGGCGATGGGGACTGAGGCCAGGGCCTTCCCTTCTGTATGGGAAGGCATGGTGGATCCGCGCGCCTACTCGTTTCATGGCAAGGAGAGCCTGGTTCCAGTAGGGGGATGAGGATGGTTTTAGGCGATGGCCTGGGTGGTTTGTGAGCCACTCCCCTAATGATGTCAGAGATGCTTTAGGAAGACCCAGAGCTGCTGACACTGACTGGCGGAGGGCGGGCGCCCTTTGGGCATGGGGGTCGCGTCCCAGCAGACAATCGGCCATAGGAACTTCAGGAAGATTGTGGTGGTGTGGGATCGCGTGTCCAGAAGCCCTGGGCCCCCTTCATTGCAGGGTCGGGCAATGGTTGAGAGGGCCATTGGTGGATGGTTTGAGCCCCAGATCCAACAGCGGAGGAGTACATTGAGCCGCGTATAAAAGGCATCTGTGAATGGGAAGACGTGAGCTAAGAACCAGACTTTGTAGAGGAGGAACACATTAGCCATCAGAGCTCGACCCTGGGGGGTGATGTGCCACCGGTTCCAGCTGGCAATCCTGGAGTTAACTGTTGCGAGGAGAAAGTCCTCATTGTCTTTTAGCGCAACTCCTTGTTGGTTGGTGAGAACGCCCAGTTGACGGAAGGTACCGCGCTCAGGTTCAATACCAAATGGTGGGGGGAAGGTGGGGGAGCCGACATGTACGACTGTTGTCTTGGAGGTGTTGACCATGGCGTTGGACGCCTTGATATACCTCTCAATGGTCACAGCAGCGAGGGCAACATCCCCAGGGCAGCCAAATGCAATGGCAGTGTCATCTGCAAATGCCATGGTGCGTGTGGGGGCTTTACCTGGGACCAGAATCCCTGTTAGCTTGTCCTGTAAGGAGGCCAAGAGGGGGTCAAGGGTGATGTTAAAAAGGATAGGGCTCAGGGGGTCCCCTTGCCGGAGACCTTGTCCAACTGGTACTGCCACTGTAAAACCCATTGGCGCCAGGACTCTGGTGTGGAGCTGGTCATAGAGCGCTGATATCCAGCGCCTAGCTGCGGGTGGGAGATGGAAGCGGGCCAGGGAAGCATCAATATACTTCCAGGCCACCCGATCATATGCTTTCTCCATATCCAGGAGAGCCACAAAGCCATTCACCTTACGAGAGTTAGCAGTCAAAGTTACGTGAAGGTCATTATAATTGTCCCATAACGACCTCCCTGGAATAAAACCGTGCTGGGATGGGGAGAGGCGAGGTGACACCCATTTGGTGATGCGGTTGGCCAGAAGCTTCGTGAAGAGCTTGTGGTCTGTGTTGATCAACGCTATGGGTCGCCATTTCGCCAGGTTCTCACGGTCTGACTTCTTGTGAATGAGGGTTGTGATTGAGCCTCTGGAGTCGGGAGGACCTCGCCATTCACCAAGAGTGCAGCGAAGAGGTCGCGGAGGTTTCTGGCTATCACTGCAGGTTCCAGAAGGTACACCTCGAAGGGTATTCCATCTGGGCTTGGGGCTTTAAGCCGTGGGGATTTCAGAAGGGTTTTCATCACCTCCTGGATGGAAATAGGCGCCAGTAGAGCCTCATCAACCCGTGGGTCAATGGGCGGCTCTGGAGCCCGCCACAGGAAGTCTTGGATGTCCGATGGGTCCACCTGGGTGGCATGGAAGAGGCTGGAGTAGAAGCGGTGTAGTTCCTGCGTGGTTTCCTCCTTATCCGAAGTGGTTGTAGTGCCAATCTTCAGTGCAGTAATATCCTGCGCTGTTGACCGGGCTTTCTGTTTCTGAAAGAAGAAGCGGGTGGGGCGTTCCCATCGAGCATAGTAACGAGATGTTGTAAAGTTTGCTGCCCATTCTTCCTGAAGTGTGATCTCCAAGCGGAGTGCTTCCTGCGCCGCTTCCCAGTCTTCCAACCATCTGGGAGAGGGCGAAGGCTGGCAGTTTCGCTCCAGATGTCTGAATCTGTCTTCCACCCTTTTGACTCTGACGCGAGCTGCAGTCATCTGGGCTTTGGCACAGTTGTAAGCAACGCGGGTGATGCCCACCTTGATCACCGCCCATCTAGCCTTGTGGTCAAGCAGGTGGGGTGGGGGGAGGTGAGAGTCTCCCGGATGGTCATAGACAGCTTCTCCTTAGTGAAGGGGTTGTTGAGAAGAGCTGGGGCAACCCTAGGCCAGAACCTACGCGACGGCTAAGTGTGGTGGTGAGGACAACGGTGAGTGACCTGTGATCACTCAGATGGTTGTCACGAGAGATGGGAGAGGAGACGCGGCCAATTAGCAGGGGGCCAATCAGTGCCATATCTATGCATGACGCTGACTGGAAAGCTCCTCCATCATAGTGGATCCTAATCATGCAACCTAGGCCAGACGCGGAGGGTGGAAGCGCATCTATAAAGCCACTCAGGCGAAGGAAATCCTGGAGGCGACTTGATCCAGGGCGTTCCTTTGCTGCAGGGGGGTAAGAGTCACAGACGCGACTTATGGTTGTGTTGAAATCTCCTAAGAGGACTGTATTCCGTGGGAGATTGAGTTGGATGAGCTCTTCCAGGAGCCGATTTTGCTCCTGACCTGCATTAGGCAGGTAGATGCTTGCAGCGAAGAAGGAGAAGTCAGGAGTGGTGAGTTTGGCCAGTATGAGGCGGCCACCTAGATATTGTGAAAAAGAATGGGTTTAACCCGGGAATTGGGGATCTCCTATCCTATCTTCCCCACTCTAGTTGCACCAAGCTACTTCAAACAAACAGAAAAGATAGGCAAGCGAAAGATGTTTATTAGGAGGGATTGAACGATTAATTATACTAATTTCAGGGCTACTGCGCCCAAGTACTCTTTGGCCAATCATCTGCCAGAAAACCCATTGGCCTCTTGATGCTACAACGCTCTATCAGATTGGAAACTCTATTCATTCATACTCATAGCGATTCCTTCCAGATCTGCTCACTGATCACCGAATTAATATTAGGTCTATCCATCCTCAGGATAAGTTGCTGGTTGATCATATATAAACTTGTAAATAAATAGGAATTTGAGCAACCTTGGCATGAGTTGCCGGTGCTCCAAATTAGGCGATGGAATCATTTTGGATAAGTTTGTAATGGATTCATCAGCTTTCCGGTGGAAACTCCCACAATGACCTTCGGATGGCATTTCAGTGGTGAACGCAGCTTCTGTCAAACCTAAACTCAATCTAATATATAACATTAAATAGTATCAAACTAGGCGATTAGCCAGCAATTACACCCTACTAACCAAAACCCCTAATATGAATACTATCGGAAGGATCATATAATTAATATTCCAACAGTGAGGGACAAGGTATTCTCCTTTAGGTTAGTTCTAACGTCAAACTTCCACCACCACTCCACACCTAAAATTATAGGGAACAGGAGGTTTTTGATTGCACTGAAGTGATCAGACAAGTGGTACTTGCCAACCTGATAGTCCACTGTCCCAATGATCTTCAGAGTGGTAATACCTTGGGACGCCCCTCCTCTAACCACATCACCTGACAAGTAACTCATCCTAAGGTAGTCAGCTAAGTACTGGTCCATATAGTTTCCAGAAGCGCCAGTATCCACCAAAATAGTAGTGGCGAGCTTCCCTAAAGGAGAGGAGAGGGTGGCAGTCAATAGAAAATACCCAGAATGGTCTTTATTTATTGAAGACAATGACAATACTTCACCAAAAATTTCTTCTTCTGTATCAAGCATGTCAACAGAATCTGTTTTGGAATAAAAAAAAGGGGAGGGATATTTGGCCACTCTTAATTCTGAGACCATATACCCCACCATGCCATCTGCAGGTGCATATACTTTGTCATAATTAAAACGAAGTTCCTTCTCCACCTCCTGAGTGCGCCAGATCATGGTAGAGGTCAACCGTGGGTTCTTAGAGGTAATCTAATACACCGTAATAGGGTCATCATCCAGGCCATATTAACAAATAAATGGTTCAGAGATAGAGTCCAGGGTTTAATTATAAACGCGTTTTTAAATGTGAATGACCCTATCCCTGGAACTGTGATGGAATGCCCAACGTTATCCAAGGCCAACACCCCCAGGCCCATCTGCACCAATTCTGCTGGCATTGTCTGAATGCGCTGGCGAGGAAAAATTTGTTTATTGGAATGAATTTTAATAAATTTGGCAGAAAGTTGGGGAAACACAACTTTTGGACATTAAAGCATCTGAATTTACCAGGTACAAACATGAAGGGTGGATACTTTCCAGTTGGCAACCATAATAACGCCGAGTTGCTCCAACCTGCAGGAAAAAGAGGAAGCAGCAGTGAGGCTAACAACAGCCAGAGCCCACAGCTGATGGCCACTCTCTCCACTTCATAAAAATTCCACACAGAAAAAGTTCATGCACATAATAAGCTTTGGTTGGTTGACTAATCTAAGGAGAGTGTCTATAACTCTCCTGTTTCCAGCGTGGCAGTGCGCAATGAACCAGGCCAAAGTTAGGGAACTAGCCATTAGTGCCAACGTGATTAGAGCCCAGCAGAGGGTGCTGGAGCAATAAACAATTAGGCATACAATAGCAAATTTTATAATAAAACTTCTATAAAGGTGACGCGGTGCACATATAGAATGGGGCTAAGCAGCCCAGGTTGGAGGGATCCTGGGCAGACAAACGGTGCACAAGGGGAGAGCTGCATGGTACTTGCAATGGCAAGGGTAATGGAGCATGAGACCTCCTCAAAGAGGTTTGCACTCAGGAGCAATCGGAATATCATAAAATTTTTAAGAAATAACATAAACGGGGTATATGTTTATTTGGGAAGTCAACCAACAAGGAATGTTGGTCAGGGAAAATGTCTTTAAGCTTGAACAGGGAAATAGGGGTTATGCCGCAGTGGGCCAAGCACCAACTCACCAATAGGGCGACACTACCATCTGAGTTGGTTGAATAGGCTGAAACTGACTTCACTTGAGCGATTGATTGAAGTTGGATTCGACCTGAGAACGCTATTTCAAAAATAGAATGGGTTTCAAAACCCCGCTCCTCAACAAACTGAATCAAACCATCTGAATTCATTCAGTAAACTGTTCATTTTAATGCTTGGCTTGACGTCAGGGGCTGGGCGTTTGGCACCACTAGTCCCAACCTGGGCATATTTTTTCTGAGCCTAGCGTTGGTCCAGGGTGTGCCTCAGTTCAGGAAGGGCCTGCAACTTCACCCTTTGGGCCTCCTGGCGCCCAGCCTTGTCTTTGGGGTTGGTCCCCACTATTGTGTCATGTGCACATGAAACAGGGGTTGTCTAATCTTTAGAAAAATTTGTAGAAATTTTTGATATCATCCTCTCAGGTTTTGGTTCCATTCAGAACAATAGTTCTGACATGGCACCAGTTTGTTTGATTAAATATTCTATGTGACCAGTTCCTCTAGAATCCATTCTGGTGGGTTGTGCTACTCGCGTAGATTCAGAGGTTATATAAATAGCTAGCGTTTTTGATCCTCAAATACATTACTTCATAACTGGTGAAAAAAGGGCTTATCTGACCCATATTTGGGAGTTGGAGTTTGAAACCATTTTGCCCTTTATTGGAAAGATTTTAATAATGAGGTTGGGGTTGGGTGAGTCTCTGGGTCCTGCTGATGGCCTGGATTGTTTACTTAACTACAAACCCTCTTATTATCCCCACCAAAGAAGATGAAGAAAAAAGTGCATAAAGGGGTTATCCTCAGGGCCAGAGAATAAACACATCGTTAATTTACCACTTGAGCTAAGAAGCTTAGCTGAGACAGGGTTTCTAATTGGGACTTAGGGCCCTCATATGCATGAATGGGTGTTGGTCTTAGTCCAGGAAAAGTGGCTGTGCCTCAGGACTTACAGCTTAGTCTAACTCCAAGTCGCCATATTAATTTTTATTTTTAATTATTTGACACCAACACATAAAATAAAACAAATAAATGCTCCTCTATTGTGTTGTGCCTACTAATACTAAAAAAGGTATCAGTATATTTTCTCCATGCTAGTTTAAAATAGTTTTTAGGATCTGGGCATAAATTTAGGTATTGATTGCTTAATGATCTATACTGCTTTTATTCCTTCTGAGCCCCTGTGAACACCATTCTATGGTTGCCAACATTAAGAACATCGCAAACACTGCTACTATCATGTGTTACAGTGACCTTTGACCTTACATAGTTCCTATTTAGAAAGATTTACATGAATAAAATTCATAAAGTAAAACTTAGATTTTAATTTTAGAGCCTAGTTTCTAATAAAAACAACAACAAAACACCATACTAAAGTCGATGTCTTATTATATAACCTAATTTAGAGTGTCTAAAATATTAAAGCTAGTACAAAGACTATCAGCACAATTTATTTGGAATCTTTATGATATTTGAAATTGATAATTTTCACTATT
Source organism: Massospora cicadina (assembly GCA_022478985.1). Taxonomy (NCBI): domain Eukaryota; kingdom Fungi; phylum Entomophthoromycota; class Entomophthoromycetes; order Entomophthorales; family Entomophthoraceae; genus Massospora; species Massospora cicadina. The sequence continues at coordinate 54,846 of JAKSZP010000580.1, forward strand.
GTATTGCTTTCTTTTTTAGTGCTAGTGGGGCCTACCCCAAGATGGGGGTGTCAACGCGTTTTAATTTGCTGGTGCTAAAAAAATTAATATATAAACTCTCATAATGGCTAGTAGTTTCGCTCTGATGTCCTCAGATTCTCTGCTGGCTACTCCAGCATGGGGCAGCGGCAAAATTCCCCCTGCCATTTTCTGTCTGGAAGGAAAACGCGCTGGGACTGGTTCACCCAATCATTCCAAACTTATGGGACGATTTGTTCCGCCCAAGGATCTAGACGCCCACCTTTCTCATACCCAAGTGGCACTTCACTGCCCCCTAGTGCTCCCCCAGAGCAACATGTGCTATGGCCTAAGGGTTGAATATGGAAAACTATTCCCATACCACGACCAAGCCATTATTGAAATGGCACAGGCGGTGATGACTCCCACCAGTTTAAGGATTTTCCGCCCCTACAAGGGGTATTTAAACCTTGGCTTCACCTGCAAAGCTGACGCTGCCACTGCAGCAACTGTGCCCCTGGTATTCCAGGGCACCCCTCCCCACAACTCGAACTTGGCTCCCAGCAGACACCACTTTGGTGGTTCAGTTTGCTGGATTGCCCACCCACCTCCCCCTGCAGTGCACCACCAGGAGCTGATGGACAGTTTAGCAGCCTATGGATCCACCCCATCTTGCAATTTGTGGTCCCAAATTGGGGACACATGACTCGCTGGGCCTCAGGCATATGCCACAATCAGCCCTGAATTTAATAAGATTGTGGTGTCAACTCCACTGAGCACTGTTATTCCCTCAGCGCCTGACCATCCATTTTGGGCCCACATTGAGGGTGGGTGTAAGTCCTGGGTAATGTCCCCTGGCTCTTGATCAGGCCATCTTCCAGTTCCCAAGTAAAAAGACACCAATGAGGATGGCAGTACCCCTAGTTACTCAGGGCAATCTCGCTCATGTAGTAGACAAGTGATGGGTAACAGCTCTTCCACTTCGGATCCCACCCCCAGTACCCACACTCACATCAGCAGAACTGTTGCGGGGAATCAGCGAAATCTGCACCAAGATTGTTGAATTGAAATTGGTCAGATCTAATTTGAGTGGCAATCTGGCTGATGGCCAAATTCCAAATGACTAGAAAGGCATGAAGACTTAGGTGTAAGTCAGAACGCCTGACGGTTCCAATTCAATCAATGTGCTGATAGAACTAACATTGGGCGCCATCAATGAGGGTTCAAAGCCCTCTTTTGGAAATTTGGGCATTGCGGCTGATGTGATGCCATTGACTGAACAAATGGTTTAGCGACTGAGCGCGGGTGGGTTGGGCGTCCCAAACCTGTTCCCAACCAAATGGACCCACCCCTATGTGGGGTGGCCTTGGGGGATTTACATCACTCATCAGGCCAAATGCCATCATGCCAACCG
>JAKSZP010000581.1:0-56081 GCA_022478985.1 Massospora cicadina
GACTTTGGATTATACCGCTTTCATGGCCTAGTAATTTAATTCGCCGTATCTCACTGGTTCTAGCAACTCTTCAATTGTTACTTTCATGATCGCCTAATTTGAAACGATTTCCCAACAACCTAATAACACTTCACCTAGAGGTGCTCAAATAATCATTATTCTTATTAAACTTGGCAGATCCTATCCATTCCGCCATAATGACTTAGGGCTGATCGTCCAGTCATCTCAGAATCATGACAAATCCAATCATAAATTTTCAGACTCTGCCATGGCCCATGATAGCGTTAGACTCCAGGATCACAGGTACTCGCTCTGATGGCCGGAGATAGGGCAACCAATTTACTCCTAGTTACTTATATAACTTCCCACTTTCCAACTTGGTGTTGTGGGAGTGCCGAGCTAAAATCTTCTGTACTGGTTTGTCTTTATCATACTACATTTTCAGGAGTCATGAGGAGGTCATGCAGCCTCTCAGCTTTACTATTTCCTAAGTGAAGACCATGCAGCTGCATCAATCCGTCTAATTTCACATGGCGAGTTCCTGCCCAGTGTTTAATGGTCATGTCATAGTGCTGGAGCTTCAGAGCCCAGCGAGCCAGCCATCCAGCGGGGTCCTTCATATTCTGCAACCACTTAAAGGAAGCGTGCTCAGTACTTACTTTTAACAATGTCCTATATAAGAAGGGGTGGTAGTATTTGACACTGAACAAGACGGTCAGGCTCTTCGTCTCAGTGATGCTGTAGTTGCGTTCATCTTTTGAGAGCATTTTGCTGAAGTAGGAAATGGGGTGATCAACCCTATTCTCATCCTATTGAGCCAGGATAGCCACAACGGCATAGCGGAGGCATTTATGAACAACTTGAAGGGCTTGCAATAGTCAGGGTGACGGAGGATCAGTAATTGTTGCAATAACTCCTTCAGGTTTGTAAACGCGGCTTTTTGTTCTGTAACCCAATAGATTGGATTTTTTTAGCCAAGAGATGTACAAGGGGCTCACTGAGCTGGGCGAACCTGGGTATGAATTGATGGTAATACCCCATCAGGACCAAGAATACCTTTATGTTCCAAAGGGGTTTTAGCGCAGGCATTTTAGATATCGCTTCAACCTTGTCTTGGATGGGTTGAATACCATCATGAGAGATAGCATGTACAATTAAATCCAACTTCTTCTGGAAGAAAGTACATTTGGAGGGCTTCATCTTGAGGTTAGATGCCAGCAACTGTTGAAACACTTCTTTTAGATGTTTAAAGTGCTTGTTGAAGGCTTGGAAAAACTGTGATGTCATCGATATAGACAATCACATACCTCAGCTTGAGATCCTAGATATTATGATCCATTGTCCTCTGAAAAGTGGCTGGTGCATAGCACAACCCCTAGGTAACCGAGTGGGTTGAAATATGCCCTCACTACAGATTAAGGCGCACTTCTCCTGATCCTGAGGGGAAAGGCCAATCTGCCAATACCCACTAGCCAAGTCCATAGCAAAAAAGGACTTGGACCCAGAGAGGTGATCCAAAGCGTCTTTAATATAAGGGATAGGGTAGCTGTCCTCCTTAGTGAGATTGTTCAGCTTATGGTAGTCCATAACTACCCAATGACCTCCATTTTTCTTCTTTATTAGTAGAAGAGGGGACGACCAAGGGCTTTGGGACGGCACCAACAACCCAGCATCCAGAAGATGTTTGATCTCCGTCCGCATCTGTAAAGCCTCAACTTTGAAAATATGGTAAGGTTTGGTGAGGATGGCGAGCCTCCCTTACATCAATAGTATGAGCCCAACCCTTCATGTGCCCATAGTCAGTGTCAGATTTTGAATATATGTTGCTAGAGGTCTCAAGTAGAGAGTGGACTTTGTTGAGCTCTGCTGGGTTTAGTTCACTGGAGTTTTGAACGGTAGGTAGAGTACATAAAGACTGGTCAGCGGGTAAGCTCATACCAGCCATAGATTACTTACAGTAGACTTTCTTGATGTCCTCAATGAGAATCAGCAGACCTCTTCTGATCACCTGGTGCTTTTGTATGACTAGATCCTTTGGGGTGAGATTCCCTAGAAGGATAGTGATGGGTCGCTGATAGGCTGGTCCAATACGACTGGAAATACTCTGGGCTTTAAGGTACTAACACCCTCAACGCTGGTTAAATGCAATAAAGCAGTTGTGGGTGGTTTGTAGGGTAGTCTTTATTTCACCTACCCGTAGTTCACCTGCTTTAATTACTAAGTCTTCAGATGCATAAAAAGAAATTCCCTCAAGAGCGTCTACTGATGGAGGCAAGAACTTGGTGTTGCATCCTGACGTTGTGTAGTGTAGGGTAATGCGGAGGAGGGGTACTCAACAGTGCAAGCGTATTCTTTTTTATTAGCTCTTCATTGGCAAGAATCAGAGGAACCTCATGGTTAAGCAAGGGAGATAGCCCTGCTTCAAGTTAATAACACCTTCATATCTAAGCATAACATGGGTTCTAATGAGTAGATCATAGGTATTATTGGCCAAGGCCACTTATGTGGCTGACAAGATTAGCTTCCCAAGACTAATGGGTTGAGATGAGTACGCCCCAATGGTGCGGGTTTTATTTGGGCCTGTGGTTCCAAATTCTTGGTCGTAGTTAAGGTCAGGGGCAGCTTAGTTTTATAGTGAGTTTTGTTAACAACGATCACTGGGGACCTAGTGTTTACTGCTCCTAACCCGCACTCCATTAAAAACGACCTTCACTTTGGTTAAGGTTTCACCCAAGTTGGGGTAGAGAGCGAGGACCACTTTTCTGGAGAGTAAGGCACGTTTTACGTCAGTTTCAGGGCATCTCTCATGGATTGACTGCAGGTTATGAACACACTGGGTAGATTAATCAGCGAGGTAAAAATCTTGTCAGCGTCACTGGCAGTGTAAATAACCTTAAAACCTCTCAACACTTAAAGGAGATAAGTTTGATGAGGGATATTAGACATATCCACTCTCTCTGGGTTCAATTTATCAGGTACCTCCACTAAGCCTGGGGTCTCTAAGACATAATGACCAACATTATTACAATCCCCCTCAGATTCATCATCAGAGGGGTTATCAATGCATGTTAATGAGTTTATTGGTTGTGAGGTATGTTCAGAGCTTCCTTAGTTATAGGAGAGACCCTGGGGCGCCCATCTACCCTTTTAGCTGTTGGAGGAGATTTTTGTGTTGCAGCTCTACATTTAGCCTTTGATGTAGGGGACCTTAGTTGCCCCATGGCTACTGTTTTGGACTAGAGATGGCCGGAGGAACGGGTGAGGGAGATAGAGGTAGTGTCTTAGAAGGACGTTATGATGAAACCACTTGAGAAAGTCACTCTGAAGGAGAAGAGGGGCAAGGCAAAGGGACGACTGCCTTCATTAAATGTCCTTTTTTGAGCTGAAGATGAAGGGGAGCACCGCACCGTCACAGCCATTATCCTCTGGCTATCTTCACTGGTTGGAGAAGCATTTTGTGGTGGCAACTCCGCAGGATCAGGTTTCCAGAGGGAGATGGCCGTAGAAGAGGCTAGAGGGGTCAGAGTGGATGCTTGCCTCAGAGCTTCGTGTTTAGGGTCAAATTCATAGATGTCAGCTACTGCTAGCAAGGCCTCCTTGATATCTTGTACAATTTGGAAAGATCGCTTAACTGGTGAGATAAGCATCACAAAGGAGAATGGGATGTTTGTCTGGCCAAGGTAGCCACAATTGCATCATTTAATGGTAGCATCTTAGCAATCAGGAGAGGTTGGGCTGCACTGTAAAACTGATCAACAAAGGTGGCAACTGATTCCCCCCAAGTAGACTTTGACACATAAATGCCTGTTTTTTCCTACGCAAAATCTGCATGGATCCAAAATCCTCAACAAGCGCGTATTTTACCTCTGCCCAAGTTTTAAGGGTGGCAATATAAGGTACCTTCACCTCTTGGGTGGAGCAGCTGATACAGGGGAGGATATGCTCTAGTTTTATGAGTTCGTTTGTACCCTTCATAGCAGCCTCATAGACAAACAGGAATAGTGCAATGCTACCCTCGCCTGGGGAAATTTGTCTCTGAAAGGGGGTTTGGAGATAAAGGGAGCAGTTTCAAGAGAGGCTTTAAACGCGCTGTTCATGTGTTTTAAGTCAAGACAGTGCACTAGCTAGCTGCTGGTCTAAAGCATCTAGGCAGGGTTCATAAGTCATGGGGAGGTTGTGATGGTTATTCACCCCAACACCCTCAATTTTTGATAATGTTTTGTAGTGTAATACCCCCTGTAGTGAGCACCACCTATTGGATTTTTGGCTTTTTTGTTATGCTCGCTGGTGCGTTTTGTACCTAAAATCCAACAATATTTCTGAGGAGAATTTATATTCTCTACTGATGGAATATACAATTCAGGGGGATTTGTGGACCACTTTTATTTTTAAAATTAAAAAAACTTTTAAACTAAAATAAAGCTTTGGTTTTTATATGTTTTTTAATAGTTGGCATGATGGATCAAAAAAGAATCCTTATAATATGTTGCTTAGTCTTTAGATAATCCAAAGCTCAAAATGTGAGGGATGAGAAATTATTTATAACTTAAAAAGCATCCAAATCAGGGAATATGAGATTTTGACCTATCATAAATATTGATTTTTGGATCACTTCAATGGAACGGCTGATGGAGGGTCTTTTGTTATATTTATTTAAGGCAAGCTGACCAGGGGATGGACATTACCAAAACTAAAAATATACTAAAAAAGTAACTATTTGGTTCAAACAAAACTCCCTAATGAGCGGATTGAGTGAAACGCTTCAAAAACCAACCAACCAGGTGGGCAGTAGAAGCTGCTTATCCCTCCATGGTGGAAGGGGAGGGGGGTTGAGGGGCTCGTCTTTGGCAGCCTCTTCAGCAGCTGCTTTTTTTTAGTACTAGATGGTCCCAACCTGAGGGGGGGATTCATCGATGTTCTTCAGCAGCAGCTTCTTCCACCCAAAGTAGAGTGCATGTCACGGTCATCAGTAATGGCGTTGGGGCATCTGTGGTATGTGGTTTTCTATCTCTAATGATTGGAATTTCATGGAAATTGCTAGCTAGGTAAATGGCACTGAGATATTCAGTTAATGATTTTTCAGCTTTAATTTGGGCATCTGGGAGTTGAACGAACGTGGCAATGTTGGTTTAGGTTATTTTTGCTTTTGGATTCCGTGCTATAGTTGCTACGTTCTGGAAAGCATCATCTGTGTTTTTGTAGTACTTGTTCACTGATATTTTGCTTTTTGGAGTTAAGGTTGCGGGGATAACAGGAGGTGGAATTCCTCCTTTGAGTATTGCTACTGATTTAGCAACAGCTTTATGCATGGGATGACAATCTGGTGTTACAGCTGCTTTGATTGCAAGCTGGTGATCACTCAGAAACGATTTGGCATTTGGCTGTGGGGTATAAAGTTGAGGAGGGTATTTGGCGTCCCATTCTGCATTAATGAATCACTCTATTTTCAGGGATGGTTCTTCAATGAACTTACCTGATTCGTCAATTTCAGCCAATAATTCCCATGGGTTTTGGTTGAATTGGATTGGGGAATCAGCATACGGTTGAGGTTTGTTTGATTCATTTGTGGAAACATGGGATCAAACTGGGATCCAATCCAATGCTTAATTAGAGGAATTATTTATGGCATTGGGGGTGAGGAGGAGGCTGATTGGTGGCTGCAGGTGCAGCTGCAGCAACAGGCTTTGGGGATGGAGGGTCTTTTGAAGTTTTAAATTACACTTCAAAAATGGCAGGTATTCTCTCAAAGTTACTTAGGTGGATTCTCCAAAAAGTTATGAATAATACAAAAATTAAGGTTGTAAATCGACCTAACCTTTATTAATGAAATGATTGATTATTTATAAGTTTTGACTTAGTTGGGGCTTATCTAATCTTTTCAATCGCTGAGCAATCAAATCTTCTACTACCTGATCAGGATAATACTGATCATTATTATTAACATTGATATTATTAGATATATTTAGTTACCCTTCTGATATTACCAGGGGAATATTTGGGGTAAAAGTTTTAGGAAAAAAGAGTTCAGCAAAATCCTGACACTTCCCCCCTCAAGACCCGATTGCAGAGGTGGGTGAATTCTCAAAAAACTTGGAGGGATATGATTTAAACTATACCCTTATCAACATGGACAATTGAATATTTTAATCCCTTTCAGAATAATTTTGATAAGGACCAAACCAGTTAGATCCTAATTTCTTGGTTTTCCCACTAAGTCAGGTATGATAATACATAACATAATCTCCAATTTGATATTCAGGTAAAGCAGGTCTATGTTGGTTCTTCTTTGGGTCTCCTTTTTGGTGGTTACTTCAATAGATTTCAAGTCTTGAGCTTGAAGGCGATTAATCTCATTAGCCAGATTTCTCATAACTAAATCATAGTTTCTGGTATACTTGTTTCAAATATTGCCATAATACTTGAAGGAACTGAGAGATCTCGCTCATAGATACATTTGAAGGGCAACATCTTGATAATTTGATAATAACTTACCTGATATGCAAACAAAGCACTAGGTAAATAGAAGTTCCACCAAAATGGGTCTGATAGGACATCTTTCTCAAAATAGACTAAAGTTCCATTTACTTTTTTAATGGCTCCATTCATTGATGTATTGTAAGGAGCGACAAACTGTTGAGCAGTATTAAATAATTTGGACAATTCCTGTAGGAGTTGAGAGGTAAAATTAGTCACATTGTCTGACATAAGGACTTTGGGACACCCATGCTGAGTGATGATGTGCTGGTAAAGGAATTAAGTAGTTGTCTTAGTAGAGGGGGTGGCAATGGATATGGCCTCAACCCATTTAGCTAAATGGTCAACAGACATGATAATGTATCGGTGTCCATGAAACCCCCTAGAAAAAGGTCCTACAACATCAATACTTACCACTTCAAACATCTTAGTCGGTTGAATCACTTGATGCTGATAAGTAGGGTAAATTGCATCATGGCTTTTACAGATAAGCCACAAATTAAGGGTCTCCCAAATGGTTTTAGTCATACTAATCCAATAATATCAAGTTTTTAACCACTCTTGGGTTTTCTTTAAACCACTATGACCTGCTTTCCCGTGTCCTTCCATGATAGCATGGTACCTTGAACTTTGGTTCAGAAAGTGTATCCATTTGTATTTGACCTCCTAATACAAAGCTCCTTATTAAATCATTGTATCTTAAGTAATAGTTCTTAGGAAGGCTTGATCTTATTCAGTTCTTGATCCCACAACTCAGGCCATCCAATCAGGTTATATAGTTGTTTCTCTTTTCCCAAATAAAGGCCAGTATACTTATTTATTAGAATTAAGCCAACCAGGGGATGGACATTACTGAAACTAAAACTAAACTAAAAACTAATGTAACTAATTGGTTCAAAAAACGCCCAAATGAGTGGATTGAGTGAAACACTTATGAAAAACAACCAACTAAGTGGGCAGTGGAGACTGCTTATCCCTCCATGGCGGAAGGGGAGGGGGGGTCAGGGGACTCATCTTTGGCAGCAGCTTCTTCCTCCCATAGTAGAGTGCATGTATCAGCAGACAGTAAGGGCGTTGGGGCATCTGCAGCATGTGGTTCGATATTTCTATTAATTGGAATTTCATTAAAATTGCCAGCTAGGTAAATGGCACAGATATTCAGTTGAAGCTTTTTCAGCTTTAATGTGGGCGTCTGGGAGTTTAAAGAATGTGGCAATGTTGGTTTGGGTAATTTTCACTTCTGGGTATCATGCTATAGTTGCCACGTTCTGGATAGCATCGTTAACATTTTTGTATATCTGTTTTACTCTGATTTTACTCTTTTGAGTAAGAGTTTCAGGGATAACAGGAGTGGAATTCCTCCTGTGAGCATCGTCACTGATTTGTAGACAGCTTTACGAAGGGGGCGACAATTGGGTGTTGCAGCTGCTTTGACGCGAGCTGGTGATCACTGCAAAATGATTTGGCATTTGGCTGTGGGGGTATATAGTTGAGGGGGTATTTGGCAACCCATTCTGCATTTACAAACCACTCAATTTGCAGAGATGGTTCTTCATTGAGTTTACCTGATTCATCAATTTCAGCCAATAACTCCCATGGGTTTTGGTTGGATTGACTGGTAAATCGGCATACAGTTGTGGCTTGGTTGATTCATTTGAGGAAGTATGTGATCAAACTGGGATCCAATCTGATGCTTGATTGGAGTAATCATTTGTGGCATTGGAGCGAGGAGGAAGCTGATTGGTGGCTGCAGGTGCAGGTGCAGCTGCAGCTTCCAATTTTGGGGGTGAGGGGAGGTAGGATTGTGCCCCATACCAAAACTTCTATGGGGTGGGCGGCGGATTGGAGGTTGGTGGACATGTCATCCAATCCATTGGAAGTGGCTAATGAGGGCACTTGCATTTAGAGTGGCCCAACTCAAAACATGATGGGCAGATCATCAGCCTGCACTCAACGTGGGCCCAAAATGTATGGTCAGGCGCTGAGGGAATAATGGTGTGAAGGGCATTGACACGGCAATTTTACTAAATTCAGGGCTGATCATGGCTTATGCCTGAGGCCCACAGAGTCATGTGGCACCATTTGAGACCACAAATTGTAAGATGGGATTGGAGCCATAGACTGCCAAACCGTCCATCAGCTTCTGGTGGAGCACTTCAGGGGGGAGGTGGGTGGGCAATCCAGAGAACTGGACCATAAAAGTGGTGTCTTCTGGGAGCAAGGTCTGAGTTGTGGGGAGAGGGGTGCCCTGGAATATCAGGGGCACAGTTGCTGCAGTGGCAGAGTTGGCTTCACAGGTAAAGCTGAGGTCGAAATACCCTTATAGGGGTGGAAATCTATGAATCCGAAGGATGTCATCACCGCCTGTTTCATTTCAACATTGGCTTAGTCATGGTATGGGAATAGTCTCCCATATTTGACTCTTAGGCCATAGCGCATGTTGCTCTGGGGGAGCACCAGGGGGCAGCGAGGTTCCACTTGGGTATGAGCAAGGTGGGCGTTGTGATCCTTGGGAGGAACAAATCATCCCATGTTATGGAATGACTTGGTGAACCAGTCCTAGCGCGTTTTCCTGCCAGATGGAAAATGGCGGAGGAGTTTTGCCACTGCCCCACGCTGGAACAGCTGATAGAGAATCTGAGGACATTGTAGCAAGACTACAATGGGCGATTTGGATTTGTTTTATTAATTTGTGTAATTTGCTCAGAAAGTTATGTTAGCGGAAAGAGAGATTTTTAGCCAGTCATCTTCTATATATTATTCTCCCTCAATAAGGTACATCCTACAATAACGGTATGGTCTAATGCAAGAGATAAAGAAGTGCTAATGCTGAATAACAGTTAGCTGCTGATATTCTTTATAATTACTTACCACCTTAATCAGGTAATCTTTTACATTACAGTGATTTTGAACTCACTTTAAGGTTCTGGAAACATAAGCCTTTGTTCTTCATGACTACCTGCCATACAAGGATCTCGATCAACCTTACTGATTTATTTCCTTAACACCTGTATCAACTCTTATGGGTGAAACCTGAATAAGATTTTACTAAAATTGAGCCACTTTGATCTTAGCAATACTGACCTTAACAGTCTTAATGGTCTTGATCTGATTTATTGATAAATTTACTAGGAAATTTATAGGTAGAATTCAGCGCTCAACTCCTTGGTTGGATCCTCAGCCATTAAATGGCAGCCGTTGCCATAGAATTACCATGTGATGTCTCTTCCAATAATGGTTTTCTCCATTGGGTTAAGGATTCCTCAGTCTGACATCCCAGAGACCTGAAAATGGAAAGAGCCAGAAATTAAGTCCTAATGTTCCCACTCAATAACAGCAATCTGACAAAATTTGGCTAGCAACCGGCTTAGATAATGGTTCTTTACCCATTATAGCAGGTCACAAACCAACTGATTGTTTTGCTAGTTGCAGGCGGTATCACTCGCCTCATAATTGCTGATTAATTCCCAATCAGTCAGTGATGAAATTTGACCAACTCTCAACTGGTACGCCTAATATTTAATCAACAATCAATTATCAGATGCCCCAATTTTTTTGGCAACTAGGACCGACGAGATTTTAAGAATTTTCATGGATCTTCTCCTGACAGAACTGAACCCAGAGAATTTGCTAAAAAAATCCTCAGACATTATTAGCCCAAAATTGAGATCAACTGATATCTGATTCATTTGCTAGTGGGACTTACCCTAGCGTACCAGCAGATAACATAGGAAGCTGGAAAGATGTGCAAAAATTTCAACACAAACCCTCTCCATAATTGGGTTTGTCATCAGAGGTAAATTTTGGGTCGCCTGGCAATCATTATCAGAGTATGACATTTTAGGTTGTTTTTATGACAGAATACAGCGTATCACAAGTGGGCTCTGTAGTGAAACCTAACGTTATAATCAGCGCTTAGGCGTCAATGTAAATCTTCAAAGGTCAGTACTTTTTATGATAAATATGGGTAACTATATGAGAAAATACCTAAAGACATGAGATAAATAATTTACAGTCAAATTTTCTTTTATGGGAAGCTTAAACCAGCTATGTGAAAAGAAAGATTCCCTTAAATTTTCCATTTCCATCATAATAAACTACACAGTAGCGTACCAAAAAGTGCATAGTTATCCTGGAAAATTCTAGAAATCATTGGTTTCAAATTCAGGGGTACTAAAACCTTAATGATTGTTTTTACGCTGATGGTCCAGTGATAATATAATAAAAGAAGGATGTAATATATGATGCCATAAAGCCTTTTATAAAATATTAATTGATTCAGGTGATATTATCAAAAGTTTCATAGAGATTCAACTCTTAGTAGCCATTATTGTTATGGCCCAGAGGGAATCAATAGTAATTTATAATAATGAATAGTGCTCCATATAAAAACGTAGGCTTTGGGCACAATGATTCGCCATAACTTATTTTTATGGATTTTGAGAGGCGTTGAGTCAATCTGTTTAAAAAATCAACATATTAATATTGGCTTCAAAGTTTAAGTAATATAAACCTTAGTATAGAATAAAGATTTAATTAAACTAAAATAAAATAATGATTGGTCAGTTTAAAATTGCTAATGCTATGGTTGTGTGTACATACCCTAAGTCGCTTACTTATCATTGTATATGCCAGAAGTTGGCTCAAAGGCTACCAGGACTCAGTGTGATATGTTATCATTCATCTTTAAATATGACTTTAAGGGGTCTGCCCATAGTTTACCTGAGAGCCTAGGCCATAATCCCTTAATGGCTTATCCTTATCCAGACTCTTATTTAGTTGCAGGAATTTTTTAAATCGGCTATAGCTTCTTCAACTCCAGCCTTTGCCGTGGTTACTTCTTTACCCAGAAAACATAAATTCTAAAAGAACCCCAAAATCTGCTTTCCAAAATTCCTCAGTAACACATTATCTCTTTTTGAGCTGGCTGGTAGAGTTACTTTTTCTGGCCCATCTCTGGAGTTCCTTGTCAAAAATGAAGGTTCTCTTCTGGATGCTGTTTTGGAATTTAGTCTACAGAAGCTTAAGGTCTGGCATCCTTTCAAAAATTGATGCTGGTAAAGCTTTTATAGATGGTATTCCACAATAGAATAGGTTAGTATCTATGTGACAGGATATGGTTCCCTCTTCCTGCGTTCCTGCTTCATAAGAGAACATCATGAACCCTCTACCATGGGGCACCCTTATGCAAGAAAATATATTGAAACAGTCAAACGTGGTATAAATGAATGAACTACAAAAGATTTTATCATATGAGTTAATAATTCTTGATTTGTGCTCAGTCCAAGTTAGATAGGACTGGAAGGAATGGCCTCCTCCACCCTCTTTAACAGGAAGCAGATCATCGACATCACTTTTGGTGTATTTTATCATATGTTTACCTATGCTAATGGTATGACGGTCTTATGGTGACTTTAAACTGTTTCACAAAATATGCTGTTTCACTTATATGACAACCATAAGACTGAAGACATGTCATGGTTGTTTGTGGAACACGTATTTGCCCAGTTTGGGGTTCCTAAGGAAGTAATCAGTGACAGAAGACTTCATTTTCATCATGACTTTGAGAGGCCCTGTGTGATATGCTGAAGATTAAGCCTTGGAGATCATCAGCCCAACAATCCCATTCAGACGGCAAAATGGATTTACAAAAACAATTTTGGAGTAGTACTTTCAATACTATGCTACTGACTATCAGTACACCTGGGAAGCGGAGTTTTCTCTGTCCCAATTTGCATACAATATCTCCCTCCATGTATCAACTGGGGTGCCGCCTATGTATGCTATCTTAGGATACAACTGGCTTAACTATTGAGCCACAGGCACGAAGTAATATTCCAGCAGCAGACAAATTTTCAAGCACATTCAGATGGTTCACCAGCATGTACAGATTTAGATCATCAAATAAATAAGAATGCCAAGCAGTTCTAAGATAGGGAGCGACGTGAGGCTCCAAACAAATAGAAGGAGATTTTAGTAATGATAAACACAAGAATATGCACCTCAAAATGTCATGTCAGAAACTAGCTTGAAAGTGGATAGGACCATTTCCAATAAACAAGGTCCTATACAATGTCGCTTTTCATTTGAAACTTCCTTCTACTAGAAAATCCACTCATCTTTTCACGCTTCATCACTATTGCTTTTAGAAGCAAGAAACTAGTGGAGATTTATCATCTCATAGTAGAAGGCGTCCATGATTTGAGGATGGAAAGTTTGGATGCTCAACGGGTCAAACGCCAAGTGCATAACCTGGTGTTGTTGAAGAGTTACCCAGCTTATGAGAACATCTGGGTCCTAGTCAATTAAATTTACTAACTTTCACGAGCTTATGTGGGGAATTTATAAGGAAAGCCCAAATGCTCTGCGCCCACCCCTCTAAGAAGGCCACTATTGCTGCCATCAAACTTTCAACCTTTCATAAACCTACGCATTAATATAGTCCCAGAGGGGTATGAGAGCTGCCTATAAAAAATAAAAATGTAAGGTCTCAGGCGCCAGCTTTCAAGCTGGATAGGACCTTGTTTTCCTCCAAAACAAGTAAGGGCGCTAACCTAAAGGCATTACCGCACACCTCAATAACTGATTGGGGCATACTGTCAGGAACTATGCATTATATGACCTTTTTGGGGAAGCTAACCGTGAGCTATCATAACCAAGTCTTTAGAGACAGTTTGACAAGAACGCTAAATATGTCAAATTAAAATAACTGGTGAGTAGACTGAAGTTTGGATCACTCACATATAAGTTTTAAATAAAGGAAAAATGAATGAATAATCTTGAAGGTTAGGTAGTAGATTGGGATTAATAACAAATTAGTAAATAACTTGTATAGTAAATGCATTCTACAAAATATATTGAATGACCAAGAAGTTTTAACAATAATATGCCTTAATTATATATGCCTTTCCACTCCCTGGATTTACTCAAGCTTAGTTAATCTTTTGAGGATGGTACAATTATTCTTCTGAGTTAATGTAGTTACTGCTCGCTTATGATAAAAAAAGGTAGTTTAAAACTTTTCTCTTTGCAAATTAAGTTTGCTATTTAGATTAACTGAATCAATCCTAATGCAATTAAATTTTATTATGTGATTAATTAACTTATCTTGTTGCTGCTAATCTATGGTATGCAACTATTTAATATAATTTCTCCACATACTTTCTTAATTAGATGGAAAATACCTGGAATATCTGGATTTCTCACTCATGTCAGTCTTTGCCCTGAAACATACTCTGGATGAAAAATGGGTGATGGCTTTCCCCCTGTATGGTTCCCCTAACCCCAAAGTCTTCCAACAGGCCAAAAGCTACAATTCTGTATAAGGATTTTAAAGCAATTAGTGAAGAGATCCCAGTAACTCTGCCACGACTTTGGAAGTAACTTTACCACATATGCTGCCAAGGCTAAAAACTTTTTCAAGAGTAGGATGCCATGTGGCGTACCAGTACTTGAAAATATTTGACACCTGAGTTATTCAATTGGAAATTCTTTACCAAAAACCTTTCTATGTAAAAAAGTTGAAGGAAACAGAGCTCTAGTCAAGGTAAATAGTATCAACAGGTCTCTAGAAAATTGGAAATAACGCAGAAATGGAAATTCAAAGTTGATTAAGTAATTTTAGTTTTCCAAGGAAAGTGTAGGTGTCAAAACAGGCGCTAGGGCATCATATAGCAACTGTCAGGTTAATATACCAACAACTCAAAGTGCTGTTTGAAGCAAATAACTTTGACAAAAACTATACAAAAGAAATAGTATCTTTAGTAGCAGGTTTTTATTTAAGAAAACGATACTACACCCTGTAGTATCAAATACTGCCAGAGGCTCATAAGCTTGCTCAAGTAATAGACCAAATAGGATGACCTCCTTAATCCAGAAAAAAGATCCTTTTACCTTGGATCCCTCTCAAATATTCTAAGTTTACCATAGTTCTCATGGTGTTTCCATGATTACTAAGCAGCAACTTTATGTGGCATACTAAAATCAAAATATCTAAAATTGAAAAAGAAAACATATAACTAAGGAAAAAGGGTGATTATCCTGGCAGGTAAAACTGCTTCCACCTTAGTGCAGGTTACGAGTTCAAAACCTGTACTGGCTAGAAAAAATTCTCAGTGTGGTATATTTATCCCAAGGTTGACCCACCTCTAATATTTTATTTTATTTTTTTTATTTTAATATATAACTAAGGCTTGAGACATTTCCATATAAAGATGTGATACGCCATATGCAGTCAACTTATTGGCTAACTGCCTTACTAGACAGGACCCTATTCTTGAGACAGTTTTCTCTTTCTGCTAAGCATCACTTTTTGAAAATCAATTCAGCCTGAAATTTATCTCCACTAAAGAGATTTACAAAAACTATTAGCAAATATGGCAGGAAACCCCGCAAAAGAACCTGCAGGCTCTGCCAAACGAGCCAGCACCACCCCCAAATGAAGCAACCCTCAGTTACCCACCTCAGGGTCAACCAAAATCACCCGCTCTCAAGCAGCAGCCATGAAAGCAGGCATCACCCCCCAACCTGGAGCTACTTCAACTAGCGCCAGTTCACCTGATCGCACTTCTGCAACCTGCACGCCTAACAGCTCTGTGTGCGCTGCCCCCCACCAACCGCTGGGCCCCCTCCAACCAAGGAGGCCATCACCCACGCTGTTTTAATGGCGTCTACTCAGTTGAATACAACTCAGCCCATCCAGGCATTCACCTCACCCATTGTGTCAGCTAATTCAGCCCCATCTATTATTGCTGACGCCATGTTTCTGGCTCCCTCTATGAGGGGCGATACCCAGCTACCTGGCTATCAAACCCTCAGTTGTAAGGTTGAATTACCCGCACATTCTGGTTCACTAAGCACCAAATTGGGACAATCTACTCTTCCCAATGAGGATTCAAATGATTCGGATTTTGGAACTTCACACCAGCTCCAATCTCACCCGTCCCATTTAAGCCCCGTAATTGGCACTTCTCAAGTATGCACTTTATCTCCAAATGCTGAAAACGACCAATTCACCAATCAGCCAGTGAATTTTGCCCACAAAAATCATAGCAAATACTTGAGCTGAATTTACCCAAATAGATTGGGATGGTGATGAAACATCGCCCTCCTCCCAATTGGCTAGAGATAATTCCATACTGGATGGGCCTCCCCAATTAAGTGAGCCCAACAATCACCTGGCCCCCAAACCCTCAGATGTAAGGTTGGATTAGCCACACATTCTGGTTCATTAAGCACCAAATTGGGACAATCTACTCTTCCCAATGAGGATTCAAATGGTTCTGATTTTGGAACTTCACACCAGTTCCAATCTCACCCGTCCCATTTAAACCCCATAATTGGCACTTCTCAAGTTGGCACTTTATCTTCAAATGCTGAAAACGACCAAAATCACCAATCAGCCAGTGAGTTTTGCCCACAAAATCATAGCAAATACTCGGGCTAAATTTACCCAAATAGATTGGGATGGTGATGAAACATCACCCTCCTCCCAATTGGCTGGAGTTAATTCCAATCTGGACAGGCCTCC
The DNA here is from genome assembly GCA_022478985.1 of Massospora cicadina. Lineage (NCBI taxonomy): Eukaryota > Fungi > Entomophthoromycota > Entomophthoromycetes > Entomophthorales > Entomophthoraceae > Massospora > Massospora cicadina. The sequence continues at coordinate 16,004 of JAKSZP010000581.1, forward strand.
CCAGTTTAGTGAGGCCCAACAATCACCTGGCCCCCAAACCCTCAGATTTAAGGTTGGATTAGCCACACATTCTGATTCACTAAGCACCGAATTGGGACAATCTACTCTTCCCAATGAGGATTCAAATGGTTTGGATTTTGGAACTTCACACAAGTTCCAATCTCAGCTGTCCCATTTGAACCCCATAATCGGCACTTCTCAAGTTGACACTTTATCTCCATATGCTGAAAACGACCAATTCACCAATCAGCCAGTGAGACTGCCCACAAAATCACAGCAATTACTCAGGCTGAATTTACCCAAATAGATTGGGATGGTGATGAAATATCGCCCTCCTCCCAATTGGCTGGAGTTAATTCCAATCTGGATGGGCATCCCCAATTTAGCGAGGCCCAACAATCCGCCCCTCAATTTAATATGACGCCAGCAACTGCTGTAACATTCCAGCAACAAGGTAACTCCACAAACTTGTCCAAACCACCAGCTCACACTCACCGACAATTGCAGCCCAAAGCAAACACAAACGTACCAAATGAGCCACTGGGGCGTGGCAAAAAATTCTGGCACCAATGCTACCCAAAGCTGATCCACGTGAAGTGGCGTTTATTGCTGATGTTAAGAAGAAATGGGCCGAAACTAGAGCGCAAAAAGCTCTACCTCGCTCAACCCTCTCCCACGCAATTTGCCTTTATTATGGGCATAACCCTGTTGAATTCTATATGGAGGATTACTTTTCATACTTTGCAGCGATTTCGGAGACATTCCCAATTAAAACCACTATCCATGAATCAGTGGAGGGCTACTACATCGATGTGGGCTTCACTGAAGCTGCCCTTGCTGACCATGCTGTCACCCTCCAGGTCATTATTCCGCGTCGATCTCTTCACATCTCCCGCACACGCTCTCACCTGGAGAAAATTTCATGGATTACTTTTTCCAACCTACCAACGACTGTTGATCCTGAGTCTCTTAAACTGGCTCTCCATCGTGGTTTAATGGAGTTTGGGTCTGTTCTTTCAGTGGACTTTAGAGTCCCCTCTTACTATGCTCCCACTCAAAGAGCTCGCACTGCTAGGGCGTCGTTCATCCCCTCCCCCACTGTATCCCACAAAATTGAGGTTATTCCTCATGTGGCGGTAGTTGGGGCATGCCCTGAGATCTTTTATGTCGACCCTGATCAGGCGCACCCCCGGTGTTCATGGTGTAACACCCTTGGACACTTGTATAGTGGCTGCACAGCTCGAAAAACAAGCCCTCTTAGCCACCACCCAGGGGCCTAAACCAGGCCAAAAACAATCCCACGTGGCGCAGCAGCAATTCCACAACCCACACAATGGGTTCCCGTTCAATACCTGTCCCTGAGGCCTTACGCCTAGCAGTTGAAACAGCTAACCCCACTATTGGTATGGGATAATCTCTGCGCTCATGCCCCCTTCCAGTGGGCACCCCCTCCAATCTCCCAGAGTCAACTCCCTCTCTCACCAAGCGCAAGGCATCTCCCACAGGGTGCTCCTCGTCAGCCATCCCCACTCAGGGCTCCGCGGCACCCCCACCAACCTCCCCACCAGCGATTTATTGCATCAACCCTCAGCTCCCAATGGAGCTATGCCCACCAGAATGGACTGGCAACCCGCGGCCTGCAGTAGAAGTGATACCTCAAAGAGTCCTACCCCAACCCCACAGTCCATTTCGCGCGGATCCTTTGCAGTGTTGGAGGAAGTGAATATGGACTCAGACTCATCAAATGGGGACACCGCGGAGGTCACCATTGAGCACCCTCATTTCCTTTCCCTGCAACGGAGCGGGGGCAGCATCCTAGGCTGGCTTACTGGGTCCTCCGCCCCCCATCCTCTCCTTCCCCTCAGAACCCTCGACGCTCCTCAGGGATTGCAGCTAATAGTCAAGCTAAAGGACTCAAAACTAGCCGCCTCACAGCAGCAGGTTTAAGCGCTGGCAACCCCCAGGACATGGAGGGGAACAGCTATGAGTCCCCATGGCAGCACCCTGGCCCTGAAATCTATCAACGCAAATGGGTTGCGGGACTTTAAGCGGAGAGCCCACCTCCTCCGAAACTTCAGGTCAGCACAAATTGACAACGCTGCTGTCCAGGAGCCCCATATCCTCCCCCACTAACAATCTGCATGGAATGAACAGTTTGGAGGCAACTCCTTCTGGACAAACCATGCCGCCCTTATTGTTTTGAATCCCCAGGTTAAAACCCATTCTTTTTCACAATATCTAGGTGGCCGCCTCATACTGGCCAAACTCACCACTCCTGACTTCTCCTTCTTCGCTGCAAGCATCTACCTGCCTAATGCAGGTCAGGAGCAAAATAAGCTCTTGGAAGAGCTTGTCCAACTCAATCTCTCACGGAATACAGTCCTCTTAGGAGATTTCAACACAACCATAAGTCGCGTCCGTGACTCTTACCCCCTGCAGCAAAGGAACGCCCTGGATCAAGTCGCCTCCAGGATTTCCTTCGCCTGAGTGGCTTTATAGATGCGCTTCCACCCTCCGCGTCTGGCCTAGGTTGCATGACTAGGATCCAGTATGATGGAGGAGCTTTCCAGTCAGCGTCACGCATAGATATGGCACTGATTGGCCCCCTGCTAATTGGACGCGTCTCCTCTCCCATCTCTCGTGACAACCATCTGAGTGATCACAGGTCACTCACCGTTGTCCTCACCACCACACTTAGACCATCGCGTAGGTTCTGGCCTAATGTTGCCCCAGCTCTTCTCAACAACTTCTTCACTAAGGAGAAGCTGTCTATGACCATCCGGGGAGACTCTCACCTCCCCCCACCCCACCTGCTTGACCACAAGGCTAGATGGGCGGTGACCAAGGAGGGCATTACCCGCGTTGCTTACAACTGTGCCAAAGCCCAGATGACTGCAGCTCGCGCCAGAGTCAAAGGGCGGAAGCCAGAATCAGACATCTGGAGCGAAACTGCCAGCCTTCGCCCTCTCCCAGATGGAAGACTGGGAAGCGGCGCAGGAAGCACTCCGCTTGGAGCTCACACTGCAGGAAGAACGGGCAGCAAACTTTACAACATCTTGTTACTATGCTCAATGGGAACGCCCCACTCGCTTCTTCTTTCAGAAACAGAAAGCCCGGTCAACAGCGCAGGATATTACTGCACTGAAGGCACTACAACCACTTCGGATAAGGAGGAAATCACGCGGAACTACACCGCTTCTACTCCAGTTTCTTCCATGCCACCCAGGTGAACCCATCGGACATCCAAGACTTCCTGTGGCGGGCTCCAGAGCCGCCCATTGACCCACGGGCTGATGAGGCTCTACTGGCGCCTATTTCCATCCAGGAGGTGATGGAAGCCCTTCTGAAATCCCCACGGCTTAAAGCACCAGGACCAGACGGAATACCCTTCGAGGTGTACCTTCTGGAACTTGCAGTGATAGCCAGAACCCTCCGCGACCTCTTCGCTGCACTATTAGTGAATGGCGAGGTCCTCCTCAACTCCAGAGGCTCAATCACGACCCTCATTCACAGAAGTCAGACCGTGAGAACCTGGTAAGCTGGGCGCCCCATAGCGTTGATCAACACAGACCATAAGCTCTTCACGAAGCTTCTGGCCAACCGCATCACCAAATGGGTGTCACCTCGCCTCTCCCCATCCCAGCACGGTTTTCTTCCGGGGAGGTCGTTATGGGACAACTATAATGACCTTCACGTGACTTTGACTGCTAACTCTCATAAGGTGAATGGCTTTGTGGCTCTCCTGGATATGGAGAAAGCATATGATCGGGTAGCCTGGAAGTATATTGATGCTTCCCTGGCCCGCTTCCATCTCCCCCGCATCTAGGTGCTGAATATCAGCGCTCTATGACCAGCTCCACACCAGAGTCCTGGCGCCAATGGGTTTTACAGTGGCAGTACCAGTTGGACAAGGTCTCCAGCAAGAAGACCCCTGAGCCCTATCCTTTTTAACATCACCCTTGACCCCCTCTTGGCCTCCTTACAGGAAAAGCTAACAGGGATTCTAGTCCCAGGTAAAGCCCCACACGCACCATGGCATTTGCAGATGACACTGCCATTGCATCTGGCTGCCCTGGGGATGTTGCCCTCGCTGCTGTGACCATTGAGAGGTACACCAAGGCGTCAAACGCCATGGTCAACACCTCCAAGACAACAGTTGTACAGTTCAGCTCCCCCACCTTCCCCCCACCATTTGGTATTAAACCTGTGCGCGGTACCTTCCGTCACCTGGGCGTTCTCACAAACCAACAAGGAGTTGCGCTAAAAGACAATGAGGACTTGCTCCTCGCAGCAATTAACTCCAGGATTGCCAGCTGGAACCGGCGGCACATCACCCCCAGGGTTGAGCTCTGATGGCCAATGTGTTCCTCCTCTCCAAAGTCTGGTTCCTAGCGCACGTCTGCCCATTCACAGATGCCTTTTATACGCGGCTCAATGTACTCCTCCGCTGTTGGATCTGGGGCTCAAACCATCCACCAATGGCCCTCTCAACCATTGCCGATCCTGCAATGTAGGGGGCCTAGGGTTTCTGGACACGCAATCCCACGCCACCACAATCTTCCTGAAGTTCCTATGGCCAATCGTCTGCTGGGACGCGACCCCCATGCCAATGGGCGCCCTCCCTCCGCCAGTCAGTGTCAGCAGCTCTGGGTCTTCCTAGAGTATCTCTGACCTCATTAGGGGAGTGGCTCACAAACCACCCAGGCCATCGCCTGAAACCATCCTCATCCCCCTACTGGAACCAGGCTCTCCTTTCCCTGAAACGAGTAGGCGCGCGGATCCACCATGCCTTCCCATACAGAAGGGAAGGCCCTGGCCTCAGCCCCCGCCGCCATGCAATTGTGCACAATGGACAAGTTGTCACAATTCGCCTCAACCCCCAAGATCGTCCTTCCATCCTCCCAAGACTCCTTTAGCTCCTCCCTCCGTGAGATTTGACCTTAAGGAATTGTGGAAGGACGTCCATCACCCCATCCTGTCAGCAAAGGTGTCCAACACCTTATGGAGGGTGCTCCACTGTTCATACAGGACAGGGGACCGGACTGGCCCTACCTTCCAGCACTGAAGCTGCCCCCGCTGTGTGGAGCCTATTGACTCCCACCTCCATCGTTTTTTCACCTGTCCAGGTGTCGCCGCATTTTGGCCAAAGGCCCGCGCGCTCCTCCATGCTCAACCCTGGTTTGGACACCCTGTGCAAGACCTCATGTTCGAGCAGACATTGTCTGGTTGCCACCGACCCCTCCATGTCCTTGACTATACCACAGCCATCTGGACCATCCATAACTCCTTCCTTCGTGCTGCCTTTGACCAGCAGGTGTGGACCCTTCCACACATGATCACCCACTTTCAGGTACACTTTGAGATGGCCCTGAAGGTCTGCACTATGTCGCCAACCCTCCCCCGCTCAGTTGTCACTGCAGCACGGCTCTGGTGCGCAAACCACCCTCCATTTCTCGATGCCTCCTCCCTCCCCTTCCCTCGCCTCAGGCTCTTAGGAGCCCAGGCGTAATTCAATAAACATCGATGAATCCCCCCTTAGGTTGGGACCATCTAGTACTAAAAAAAAGGACCCTATTCTTGATGATTTACACTGCCATGGGGGCAACGTAGAATATTATGCTAAAATCAATATGGAGGCGGAATAAGGATCAGGGCCATAGTGTTGGTGGCTGATAATTTTCTAGGGAATGAAAAATGCGATGGCAGGAATTTAGAAATTCAATAAAAAAATTATACATTATGCCACTACATATAAAGTCTGTGGCCGCAGGGCAAAGTAATTACTATGTCATCAAGTCCTGTATCTGTTGATCTTTTAAGTATGAAATTATATATAAGATTAATGTATCCAGATGGTTGGTCAAATCAAAAACAAAAGTAGGTGTGATCCTAAGAGCTTCAACAACATGATTATGTGCTCCCCTCCTATAGACAAGAACCAACAACCTTAACATGAATGATTTCTGGATTATTTTGTAGTTTCCCTGCTTTTCATAGAGGTAGAATTTTTTTATAAAAAAGAATCTTTTATCTAATTATCATTAAAAAATGGTCAATGGGATAAATAAAATAAGCTCCTTTTTTGTCCTTTCTCAAATGCACCTCTAACCAGCCTCATTAGACCAACGGTTCCTTTGGAAGGTAATTACCATTGTTAGTTCCAGCATATCCATAAAGAATCCAGGTCTTTCCTTGGCAAACTGGGTTTCTGATACTTGGCACTTTTCAATTCAAACAAAGATTTGTGAGGCTCCAGGATCTGCGGCATAGTGAGAAGGTCAGGAACGGCATTTGATGCGGATTACTCCACTATTGCCACCACTGAGCTACCCATTACTAGAGTTGGAAGCAAAGGTACTTTACAAAATAGGTTTTTGTGGTAAGCACCAGCATGTTCCATTCTAAGTCAATTTTTATGGCAGTGACGCCATTAACTAACCATCAGGATATAAGATACAGCAACTTTAGGTTCTATGAGAAGCTGGCCATAAACTTGTGTTCATGTCCCTAAACTGGATATGCTCACTAAGGGGAAGAGCGACCATTGGAATGTAAGACGCACCCTATAATGGGGCCCCTTAGTAACTTGAAGACCTAAAGCCTAAAATTTTTTTCAAGACATTGTAGTTTCAAGATGCAATTTTATCACTGTAGCATTTAGCGTGAATTTGTGCTGCTTAACTTCAATTTGAACAGGAATTATGAAGCAAGCATGGTCTCATTTTTACATTCTTTGAGATAACATACACGTGTTTTTTTCTTAGCCAAAAAAGCATTATACTCAGAGGAAAAATAGGCATAAACTGAGAAGGAATAGCTTTTGGCCGTTTATATGTAAAGGACTTTCATCTGGTTCATAGGATCTGATTTGGGCTGTAATTCTCACATGTCTTCATAGACTGGGTTCACTTAGCGATCTTATTTAATTTTATCTACAATTAAGTTATGGCACAAAACTATAGTGAACTAGTTTGTTTCTATCCAGAATGCCACCTTCCTTTATGGATTACTATTAATATAGTTATCATAGTCATCTTCCTCTTCTTCTTCATCTGTTTTAGCCATTCCAGGAAATATATTGAATAATATGGATAAGAAATAACCTGGTTAGACAACTGGGGTTAAGCTGATTAATAGTATAAAAATTATGGAAAATAGAAAAGCCTATCTGATTAGCCTATATTTGGATAGCTCACATAAGTAATCATTAGTAAGTATGTAACAAGGGTAAAGAGAAATTAGTATGAGACTTTTATCAAGGTTTTTATGCCTATATGAAAGAAAAATCTGAAGAGCAAACCAAACTTATATGGACAATTGTTGGTCCCAAAAACTATAAGTACTTTGTAAAACAGAACAATCAAGAAATTTTATAGCTGGGTTATTTTGTTAGAATAAGTGCATGCCAAGAGCTAGCTGGTCTGCGAGTGTGGGTGCTTCATCAACTACATTATAAATCATAGAATACTTATTGGCTTAGTATTGAGGAGTGGTAGCATAGAGTGGTGGTTCCTGCTCAACTCTGGGTCAGGTTTCAGTTGACACAAGTTTAAAACCAGAACAGGCTAAAAAACTTATGTGGTATATTTGTCCCAAGGTCAACCCAACTTTTTTACTTTTAGTGGCTTACTATTAGTGGAGATGTAGTTATGTGATAAATGGAATTGAGCTTAATGATACAAACAAGTGTTTGTAGGGAGGTGAAGTTCCTTGCAATGTTAGAGGTGCTTTCTGTAGAAATATTTATAAAATTCGCATCTAATTGTTTTCCTTAAGTTAGAGAGTAAGTGAGACTTTTTCATGGCCTAAAACTTTAACATAAAAAGAAACACAATACTCTATATAGAAATTAAAAAAATAAACTAAAGTTGGAAGTATATAGTAACAAATTTATATGTAAATTTAAAAAAACAATAACTTAACACCCTAACATTATCAGGTACTAGGAGAAGGGTTGGAAAGGGGGTAGTGGGCTTATAAGAGTAACAATATCCAAAATTAGAAATAATAACTATGTGCAATGAAATGGTGGTTAGCCGAGCGGGTAAAACTACTTCCACCCCTAGTGCAGGTTTTGAGTTCGAGACCTGTACTGGCTAGAAACATTCTCAATGTGGTATATTTGTCCCAAGGTCAACCCACCTCAAATACTTTTTTCTTTTTTTAACTATGTGCAATGAATTCAAATGGGGTTTCAAAAATGACATGTTTTGGTATTGCATTTACAATAAAATTTGATTGGCTACTTTATTTTAGTAGTAATACTTCTTTCTCTTGATTCGCCCAGTTTTTGGTCAAATCCTGATCAATTAAGTTAAAAAAACAACTCCACTCATCGTCAGCCCTCTCCAGTTCCCCTATGTCAATGAGGTCAACGCCCACATTCCCTTGTGGGGCAGGGGGGCGCCCCTCCTAGTGTTTTTTGGCCTCTGCCAAAACGTGCCCAGGCTGGTTCTACTAGCCCTCCCGATTTGGCCAGTCGCTTTTTCCTACCTAAGGACCTTGATTTACACCTCACCCGCACTCAGGCTGTGCCTTGCTGCCCCCTAGTGATCCCTTGGAGCACCATGCAATTTGGCCTTTGGGTCAAATATGGCAAGTTGTTCCCATACCCCAACCGCCCTATCATCAAACTTGCCCAGGATCTTTTGCGTCCTGCTGGCTTCATTGACTTCCACCCCTTCAAGGCGTATTTTGACCTTGGCTTCTTGAGTGAAGCTGATGCTGCAGTTGCAGTTACCATTCCCCTGGTGTTCCAGGGTGTACCTCTCCTACCACTCAAACTTGGTTGCCCACTAATACCACTCTTGTGGTTCAGTTCTCAGGCCTACCTACCCACCTCCCCCTTAAGTTTTATACAATGAACTGTTGGCCGATTTGTCAGCATATGGTTCAGACCCCATCCTCCAATTTGTGATTCCCATTTGCGTTTCCCACCTTGCAGGCCCTCACACCTTCTGACCATACATCCCAATTCTATGGAGGTTGCCCTCTCAATTCCCTTCACACCATCATTCCCTCTGCCCCAGACCATCCTTTCTGGGCCCGCGTGGATGGAGGGCGCACCATCTGCCCTACCTGTTTTTAACTGATCCATTCAAAACGGCGCTGCCCCTCCAACACCCAAGCTGCAGCCCAAACACCTGACTCTTCACATGATGTTCCAATAGCCAACCTGTTACTTTCTTCACCTGGGGCACTTTCCTTACCCTCCTATCCAAAAGCCAGAACCTGCAGCTGGGACAGTCCTAGCCAATCAGGAGCATTGTCCCCAAGACCCTTCTCCTCACCCAATCAATCAGAGGTCTGGCCTGGACTCCAGTTCATTCTAAGCCACACCTGTTTTATCCCAAGCGATGCTCCCCCATGCCACCGCATTCTCCCAATCTTACTATCATCAACCAAAATCCCCGGGATTATCTGGACAAAGTCAATAATTGGGTAATCCTGTCTCCAAATTGGTCAACCCTCCTTGCCTTGAAGATTTTATCAATGATGACTATGCGGCCCAGTACCCCCTCGCTACTATTTGCCTCACCCTGGTGCCCCATATTCTGATCTGACCATCAGTTATTTTAAGAGTTAATTATCTCCCCTCGTTATTGTGTGCTCCAATCCGCCGTAAGTGTATCTGTTGAGAGGTTATCTAAAGGCGTTGTCCCCCTCCCATGGATCCCCATGCTGACCCTCACCCAAAGACAAGACTACCTCCGCCACTACTCCTCTGCCAGAAATCTGCTCAAACTCTTAGCACAACAAGCTAGGTTTGTCCCAAATACCCGCCTCACCCCCAAAGTTGTGGACTTGGCTTCTACAATGCACAACACCCGCCTTATATGTGAGAGGGCCCTTGACACTTACCTTTCTGACTGCCTCAAAAAAGGGATCCCTTGGCCAGCGCCACTCCCCTCCTTGGACCCCTACTTCCATGACGCGCCTATGCCCCTGCTCTCTGCTTTGTGCCGCTGCCTGTCCGCCCCAGTAGAGCTCGCCCAGCCTCCTGGTCCCCCCTCTCCCTCTGCCATGGTCATTTAGCAGTTTCCGCTTCTGACTTGGTTGGAGTTTTGCGTTGGTTTTTGTGTCATTCAAATGTCTTAGGACATATCATTTTGATTTTTGGTGTGGTTCTTTCATTTGTGCTTGGTAATGTCAGTCCTCTGATCAGCATGCCTTGATTAAATTTTAAAATTTAAAATTTTACTTTATTTTAGTAGTGGTTTGATCCTTGTTCTGAACACCAAACTCTATTTAGCTGCCTTTCAATATATTCAGCTTAATTCATTGTCATTGTGGCCCTTTTTCGTCCAACTTAGGCAGTATTTACAATTTTTTCAATAATACTATCAATTCATGAGGTTACCTCAGGTATCATTTTTTCCAATTAAAGGTGCTCAAGTGATTCCTCTGTTTGCATGAAAATTTTTGTTTGCAGCACTACCTTAACTAATATCCCTAAATTTTAAACAAAACTTTCCGTTCTTTTCTACATAGGTTTCTTTTTATTAAGATATAACAAAGTGTTTTAAGATTTGATGTTGAGTGTGATGTGGGGAACTCTAAACAGGGAGGAGCAGCACTACCCACCGTTCATCCACACTATGGTCTAAACCCCAAACTGGGCCAGTGGTAGCGCCTTTGGGAAAATGCCTATGTTGGTCCTTATGGAGTGCAAGGTTCAGTCCAAGTCAATAGCTACAGCTGAGAACATTAGAATGCTACTCATTAGGGTTTTGATATTCCCATCAACCCTTGGAATTGGATACAACAGCTGAATTACTTGTCACATCAATTTTTAATTACTTATATAAAATCATGGTAAGATTTATCCTTCTGACCTATAAGTTCATTGGTATTTTATTTTCTTTTGGTTTACGCTCCCTTTGGGCACCAAGCTACTTATTTGATGGCATTTTGTTTTTCTTGTTCATTATTAATCCATCCAACTTGTGGTAGTGCATGGTTGTAATCTACTTAGTAGTTTATGAGCAATGTCACAGATGCTCTTAAATATGCCTATATAGTATTCAGTGTGTTATGTGATAACAAAATGAGGGAAATGTTGATTTGGAATTGGATTAGCTTGATCAGGGGGAAGCAGCGGCTATCCAGTGCTTATCAATTGTGTGCCCCAAATCAATGATTTTTGCCATTGGTAGGGCTCATGGGTTTGCTCCCCTCTTTGGCTGAGAGAGGTAGAAGGTTTCTTCTGTCCTAATGGCCGTACTATGATCCCTAACAGATATCTGATGCATGCGGAAAATGATGCAAATTCACAAATGTTTCGAATTAATTTGTAATTTTTATTTAAAAATATATGCTAGTAATATTTTTATAAAAGCTCTTTGGTAATCTAAGCTATAATTTATTATATGTTTAAGATGGGCTGACGTGTGGATGATAACTCAATTTTTGGTGGAAAAAAGGTATAACCCAGAAAAAAAGGGTGAAATATAAAGGTAAACCTCCACGTGCAGCGTCTAATAGGCCAGGAGCACTATGTACCACCTTTCTATTTGCGATTTTGGTTTAGGGTAGTGATTTAAAAACCCACCACTTCATAAATTGTCCTTTACCCAAAGTCATCTACCAGGATCAAACTAAGGAGGCAAAAGGCAATGCGTCCATACTCCCACTGGGGAACCCTCCCCTTTACAAAATTAACCTATTTTTATTTAAAGTAAGAACAACATGTTACTGACTCTACTAAAAAGATAACAAAAAATAGAAAATAAAAGACACTCAAAAGCCCTAATCCCCAGGATAGTAGTCTATCCAACACCATCTCTGTAATCAAGGATAGGGATGGAGGACATGTTTGGCAAAACTGAGGGTCTCTTAATGATGTCTAGATAATGCATGAAAGAGAGTAATAGTCAAAATCCAGGAGCCAGGTAGTCCTCCATGCCTAATTCAGGCGGTGCCATTTATGAGGCATGATTCTAAAGAACCAATATGGAAGATTTCAAATGAGATGACAGCTGAAACATGCAATGCTTTGGCCTTGGTGGGGATGCCTTGTTGATAGCTTCCAGAACCACAATGTGAATTGACTGTTGGGATTCCAACCCAAATTGAAAATTCAAGTAAGATAAATAATGGGAATCGAACTCACCCTGGCCAAATAACAAAGCCCTTATCTGGGACAATTCTGATGCTATACCATGCCCTAGTATTGGGGTTCAAACCCAATCTATGAGGTGAGCAAATATATTGGACCATAAATGACCAAATTAGCTCTGAATCCCTAAATTGTATGAGTCTAGATTTTAGCTTGGGGATTTACTAAACAAAACTCCCATATAACGATGCTTGGGCTAAAATAAAATTGCACTTTTTTCTCCCCTTTTTGCAATTTTAAGTAAAAATTGTAGCCATTTGGAATTTACCACTCCAGACTTAATATCTGAACAAATAAGACTTCCCAAGAAAGAGAAGCAACCAAGGTAATTATCTAGCACCCTCAAAATTCAGGTCACTGGCCAAAAACTACAAAGGATCCATGATTTCAACCTGTGATCCCAACAAAACTGGTGCTCCCTGCCTTGTTGCACCCCCATGTTTGTGGTAAATATTATGAAAATAAACTATAAAATCAAATATGGTCAATAATGATTTGTTTCAGAAAATCATCAGGTCGTGAAGCCGCCCATCTCAATGACTGGGAAATCCAATTTGATATGATATGTGGATTAAAGCACAGAGTGCTCACCACTGAAAAAGATCAACTTGACCTCTAAACTGCTAATACTGCTTTAAAAAACAAAGTACGCCAATTAAACCAACTTGTTGCCACAAAGTCAGCTCATAGTGCCGCTCATGAAAGAGTAGATTTAATAGTTGATGATCTTAACAAATCTGCAGCTGCAAGTAGACGTTCTTCAACCTCAAGCGTATTCCCAAGATACCACCTCTTCATTAGGTGAAAGCGTTGTTACCATATCAGTTCATGTTGTTCATCCTCTAACCCCCCAAATGGTACATTTAAACCTTCATTTAAAGAAAAAAATGTCCCTGAGGAGTTAAGTATTTTCTCTTTCTTATATTGCTATGAAAGCTCTATGGAGGAATCAACTGACCATCAATGGCTTAAACACTTGACTAAATGTCTTAGCCATATGGCTCAAGACATTATGGTCCCCCATTTGATGCATTGCCATACTTGAACTGATGTCAAGACTGCTTTGCTTCGGTAATTTTGAAGTTACTTTACTTTGACTAACCAAAAACAGACCTTTATGGGTATCAGCCTTAACAGGGGAAACTATCAGCAAATTTGCCCACCGGTTTTACCTCAAAGCACAAACTCTGGTTGTAGGGAATTGTCTTACGGTAGACAATGTCATCATTGCTGCGTTTTTGGTGTACAAAAATATACCTAATATTTTACTTTATTTTAAAGCGGTGAAGTCTAACTTAACGTCCATCCTCCATAAAAAAGAGGCTATAATGGAAATTCTAGTTGAACTACTTAAGCCCATTGGGACACCTCTTTCTAACACCAATAAGCCCTGGCCCAAGAGTCGGCCATTACACCCCCCGCTTCACCTACACCTGATATATACTGCACTATTGCAGATGAAACAACCACACTGTAAATGACTGCCGCATCTTCAACGTAAGCAGCAAAAGATCAATCAGTATAGGGCAAGCGGCTCCCTATGATTAAGAAAAACAAGTGCCTCAAGACCCTTGTTCTAGTTCTAGCTGTATCCCCAGTACTTCCGGTTACTTTATGTTAGCTGCTCTGTCAGAAGTTAAAGTTTCTCTGTTTATTCAAGGAAGTAAACACCTTCAGCCTTCTTACTTCTATGTTGGTCAGTTACCTAAACATATCTTGGTGTTCAGCCTTTCTATAGAAAGCCACGCCTTAGCAGATAAATCTTTTAAATTTATTGAACAACCCCATGCTTGGCCTCAGCAGAAGCCTCCGCTGTATGCACTGCAATCCCTAAAGACAGTATATTAACTATTAACTCCCAATTTGGATCTTAGTAGTTTGAATCAAAGTAGTAGTCCATAAGGTTAAAGTCCTGGAAATAATTGACACTAGTTCTCCAGTTAACTTTATTTCTTCTCAGTTTATCCAAAAAGATAAAAGTGGCTCCAGATTTTATCCACAAAGCTGAATATGTGATGTCAGGTAGTCAGACTACTAAAACAATAGGAGCCTAATCTGCCTTACCTCTTCATTTTTGGGAAGTTATTAATTACTTCCCCCACCATTTCACTAGAAAACAATAACTACAAGTTGCTTATTGGGGTCCAACTGATGCAGGAGTTTAACTGCATTATCAACCACAAGGAAAAATACCTAAAATCTACTAGGGTATCGGTTTCCATTAATATTTGAACTCCCCATTAGAAGTAAAGGAGCCCCAAAAACGGACATGCTTCATTGAATACCCATCCTCCATTTGCGAGTTGAATACCAAGTTCTAGGGGGGAAAACTAAGTTACTCCAGAGGCTGTGGATGCCAAAGAAGGTATCCCTATGTATGCCCCCATCCTATTACAATACCCTCTGGCTCACAAGTTATTGTGGATACAGAAATTCAAATTTTCACCCCTCCTAATCACATCTTGGAGCTTAGGGGACACACAAACCCTTCTATCTATGAAGCGTTGACCTGCCCTGGGATTATGGATTCCGCCTATGGGAAATCTATCTCAATTTTATTAGGGAACTTAACAAATCATATCCTCCAAGTTCCTTGACATGCTCCTATCGCTTACATAAAGCCATGTCCCATTGAGAATATTGCTGATGTAAGTTGTATTGGATCATTACAAGATTTAGGATTCGATCCCCCACCTACATAGCTCTAGTTGACAGTCAAATTGGGGACAATATCGCCCCTAATGAACGCAAAGCCGTTGAAGATCTCCTTTTTGAGTATGTTGATGTTTTTTTCTCAGCACCAAATGACTATGGAAAAATGTCTGGGGAAATTCACAAAATTTGACTGAGGCTCATCTTCCCTTCAAATCCTAGCCAAACCAAAAATCCAAAGTGGAATAAGCACAAGTGGCTGTAGATTTACAGCAACTGCTGGACGCTGGGCTACTCATGCAATTCTAAAAGCCCGTGGGCCTCCCCCTTTTAATTTGGAACAAGTATGGTGGCAGCCGTGTTGTTATGGATTATTGGTGCCTCAATTCAATCACCAAAAAAGACAGATATCCAATGCCGCGTATAGATGATTTCTTACGCTTGTTGTCAGGGTCTCACTATTTCTAAGCTATGGTTCTCACCAGTGGGTACTGGAAAGTAAGTTTATCCCCAGAAGACTGTGAAAAATGCGCTCACATTACAGGTGAAGGACTATTAGAGCTCACTCAAGAGCCTCAGGGGTTGTAAAACACCCTGCTACCTTCCAAAGCGCCATGGACGGACTACTAGGCGATATAAAACGCTCCTGCGTGCTAGTTTATCTCAGATATATCACTGTGTTCTCAAGAACTTTTACTGAACACCTAGATCACCTTAGGCAGACTTCCAGTGGTTACAACAATCATCAGTAAAACTAAAGCCGTCAAAAATGCTCTTCCTTTCAGAGTGAGATGGATTTTATGGGCCATAAGGTAAAGCTGGAATATCTCCAATGGACAATAAGGTCCTTGCCATTTCCAAAATGCCTCCCCCTAAATCCCTACGAGATTTACAAGTTTTCTTAAAGATAGTGGGATATTATTGCTAGTTCATCCCCCACTTTGCCAACACCTCTGAGCCTCTTGTATATTTATTGAAGAAAGGATACCCTTTCAGTGGAAAGAAGAGCAACAGCAGGCCTTAGACCTATTACGCGTCTCTTTTTCTCACTCTCCAGTACTTATACATCACAACTTTGATGTACCATTTCTCCTTTTTACCAATGCTAGTGATATAGCCATTGGAGCCATCCTATTGCAGCATGACAAAAACTTGGTAGATCATCCTATCACATTCTATAGCAAAACTCTAACGAGAACTGAAATAACTATAGCGTTACAGAATTCAAATGCTTGGCGGTATTACTAGCTATTAAACATTTATAACTTTTATATATAGGAAACATTTGATTATAATTTCCGACCATGCTACCCTGCAATGGCTACAATAAATGAATGAACCCAATGTTAGGTAGCCTGGTGCGCGTTAAAACTTCAAAACTATGGCTTTTACATCATCCATTGACCAGGGCCCATACACCAAAATACAGATTGCTTATCCCAGCTGCCCATATTAACTTTAACTTCCCCTGAGGAGAATTAACTTTATGACCTCCTAACTCAACCACACTTATGGAAAGGTGAATCCTCTAATTACAATAAGAATTAGCATAAAAAATTGGCGGGTCTTCAAGTCAAAAATGGCCAACTGTGCAAATTTATATACAAAAATGGGTTCTCTATGTACGGCATCCAGAGCGAACTGAAGTCATATTTGAGGGATATTGGCAATTCAGCCATGGAGGAGTTCGGAAAACTTGCCAGTGGCTCAAGACTCAATGTTACTGGGAAGGAATGATTGTTACAATCCAAAATATATTGGAGTCCTGATTGGTATGCCAAAATCAGTGGGACCTAATCCCCATTCACAGCACCCAGTGGTTCCACCCTGTGAACTTTTCCATACTATTAGCATTGATGTTGTGAGACCTCTCCCTTGAGCCTAAAATGGTCACCAGTTCCTCCTCCCGGCCGTGGATCGTCTAACTAAGTGGATTGTAGCTACATCGCTACCTTCCGCTTCAGCAAAAGCTATGCCACCTTCTTATATAATCAGATTATCACCCAGCATGGGTGCCCTCAAATTATACTCTTCAATAATGGAAAAAATTTCCTCTCAACGCTGGTAAAAGATTTAGCTGACCTGATAGGAACCACACAGGTATTTTCCACTCTCTACCATCCTGCCACCTAGGAATGGTGGAGAGGGCGAATGGTACCTTAACAGCCACACTTTGGAAAATGGCCACAACTGACTCACTGTACTATCCCCAATAATTCCCTAGTGCAATTCTGGCCTATTAAATAAGCTACCACCAAATCACTAAGATGTCACCCTTTCAGGCTAGTATGGAAGAAATCCCTGCTGTTTTCTAAAGTGCAGGCCATGTTTGATCAAGCTCCCCCCAAAGCCCCTGATGTCACTATGTGAATTATTGCCAATGAAATCATTCAACTCCAGGCTCTAACTTCTGAGAACTTATCAGCCACCACCAATAGAGAAACTAACCAGTTTAATGATAAGCATGACCCCCTGCACACCTTCCAACTGGGTGACCTAGTTCTCTACCATCAAAGTCCTGGAGGTCATGACCATAAATTGGGAACCAACTGGTCAGGGCCTTACAAGGGCTTTTATAAGTGAGGCACTGAACACTCCATTGTAGAGGTCATTCATGGTACAAATGTAAACTGCATCCATAGTCGTTTTCTCCTTCCATTTACTCCCCTACGCCAAGCTCTAGAGGGGGTCATTGTTGGGATTCCAACCCAAATTGAAGATTCAAATAAGATAAATAATGGGAATCGAACTCACCCTGGCCAAATAACAAAGCCCTTATCTGGGACAATTCTGATGCTATACCATGCCCTAGTATTGGGGTTCAAACCCAATCTATGAGGTGAGCAAATATATTGGACCAAAATGACCAAATTAGCTCTGAATCCCTAAATTGTATGAGTCTAGATTTTAGCTCGGGGATTTACTAAACAAAACTCCCATATAACGATGCTTGGGCTAAAATAAATTTTTATGCTTTTTCTCGCTTTTTGCAATTTTAAGTAAAAATTATAGCCATTTGGAATTTACCACTCCAGACTTAATATCTGAACAAATAAGACTTCTCAACAATTAGAAGCAACCAAGTTAAGTATCTAGCACCCTCAAACTTAAGGTCACTGGCCAAAAACTACAAAGGATCCATGGTTTCAACCCATGATCCCAAAATTTACTACATAGATGTGACTGCTATCAGGGCTCTAAGTGTTGGTGGATCTTGGGAGATTACCCGTATGGGAAACAGACATGGGTAAGGTAAAATGCGCTAGGCTCAAGAATCTGAAACAGATGGGATACTTAATTTATAAATGACTGTGGATAAAGTCATATTTACCTTATGGTTGAGATTATAATGACCATTACATACTGGACAGAGATGTACATTGGCGTTAGACCTATTGACTATACAATATGACCATGTAAGGCACTTCCAAACGTGGGCTCAAGTTTTTTATGTGGAGTAAAGGGTTATGAGTATTGTTATAAAATTGGCAATAGGGGTTAATATTTACCATAAGGGTTGCACATGGTTGAGCCCACTGAGCAATGGATGAACGATTTGGAGATTGTTGGTTCACAAAATGAACTTATTAAACTTTATGTTATGAAAAGTAGCTTCAACCACACCACTTTATTTAAGCTAATATAAATAACAGATTCTGTCTGCTAATAATTCTCGCTTCTTCTTGCCAAAAACATCCACCTCATAGTCTAATTGCCACGCTTATATATCCCAACTTTGGTTGATTTCTACCCTTTTGCTTAGGCTATTTTTTCTGCTATATCCTCATTGGTTCATCCTTGTAACTGAGAGGCTCCGGATGAGTCTATCATTCTTAAATTCACTATTGCCTTAGTTTAAGGCAATCTACTAAATATTCGTTGTAATTCAACATCACCTTAACGCCTTATTTGGAGGCAATCCAATTAATATCCTTCTGAGCTCAGTATCGCCTTATTGCTCTAACTTAAGGTGATCTCACCAATATTATTCTATCTTTTGAGTTCAGTCAATATTACCCAATCTGCCGCGGCTATTTTAAGCTTATTGTACATTCATACCACTTTCCCAGAATTACCCCCATTGACTGGATGATAAGTCTCCTATTGCTTATATGCCTGAAAGAACTTTGCGTGCACACAATTAACAATTCAACCAATTGCAGAGTCTTTGATAGTGTAGGTGTCAACACCCATCTTCTCAACTATTTTGAATGTAATAATCCTGATGTTGGCCAACTTATGCTTCTGACCAAACCTGAGATTGTTGTGAAATAAAAACATCTCCCTTCTTGGAATTGGGCTAGCTCACTACGCCATACCTTCTTGGCGGCCTTATTCTCAATATTATTGGCCAATCTGATAGAGTATGCTTCAGTTTGCAGATTAATTAAAGTATTTGCCAGGTCAGTCAAGTAATGTTAAAAATCCACTCCCGCCATTATCTTCTAAACAAGCATAGAGCAGGGCTGGTAGGGCTGGGTGCCATCCATGTAGTAACTGGAAGGGACTCTTTCCCCGTTGCTGAGTGATAGCTAATGTTGTAGGCAAAGAAAGCAGTGGAAAGGAAAGAACTCCAATCTGAATGTCAGTCCATTACCAATTTTTGGAGGTCTTCATCAAAGCTCTACTAGCACGCTCAACCATTCTATTGTATTTAAATGATAGGGGGTTATCAGAACCCCACTGAAGGCCATTAGCTCGTTTAGCTTTGGAAGGATTTTCAAGGTGAAGTTGGTTCCATATTTAGTAAGGATGAACTTATGGCATCCATATCACCGGATTATACATTCCATTATGAACTTGGCCACTGTGACAGCCCCCAAATCCTAGATTGCTCATGCTCTACCCACCTGGTCAATTGAACAATTGCCACCATAATGTATTTAAAAAGTTTTGCTCCAGTTTGCAGGGGCTCCACAATGTCAATGTATACCGTATGCCAGGCAAAATGCAGTTTCAACATATGATACAAAGTCTTCTGGAAGAACAGCTTTTCAACCTGACACTGGTGGCAGAAGATGATTGTTTAAAGCACGTCAAAGTTCATGCTCTCCCCAAAAATACTGAGGATGCAACAATTAAAGCGTCTTGCACAATCTGCCATGTCCTACTGCCTTTTGTGTGCTCATAATAATACTCATCAAAGCTAAAAAGTCTCAGAAAGTAGATTGTAGAATCTCATTATTTTAACACTAGTTGTGCCCAACCCAAAATGTGGAGCCACCACGCATCTTTATTTACAAATGGTCCAAACAAAGGGATAATTGTAAATAAAAAGAATTCCTAATATAGCCTCTCAGCTAACAGCCTAGGAAGCCTTATCAGAAGGTGAGGAAGATCTGGAGAAACTTTTGTCTGGCGCCTGATTTAGCTGGCAGAACATGGCGGACAACATAGGGGTTGGGGCATCAGCAGTATGCGTCATAAGGAGTTAGAGGTGGGGGTTATCTTCTTTAATAAGGCCGGCGGTATCCATCGCCTCATTGTATTGAGCAAGTTGATGCTCAGCAAAAGTGTTTAAAGAAGGCACATAAGTGAACGACTTGAAGCTCTGGCGGGTTTAACGTTAATTGGTTTTTAACATTGAATTTTTTGCTGCTTCATTGTAGAATCTATAATCCGCTTATACAACTCATTGTTCCATTGGAAGGTATTAGCTTGCATCTCATTTAATGCCTTTATGACTTGAGGCGGTTTGTCTTCATACCTTCCGCTAATAATTTTATCATATATCGCACTGCTCAAATCAGCTGTGATGACAATCATTGGTAATCTTGATAAACAATTGGCATTCTGGTGTTTTTCTCCGGGTCCAGTGAGGGATATCAAAGTCATAAGCCTGAAGTTTGAAGGCCCATTGGCTAGACGCCCTTCAGGCTCTCTAGATTTTTCAATCAGCGTAATAAAGCATAATCTATTACACCTTTAACTTTATTCCATGCAAATACACCCTGAATTGCTTATATGCGTAGATCACCGCTAAGCACTCCCAATTGGTCACAGTATAATTACGTTCATAGCAGTTCATGTTCCAACTACATTGCGCAGCAGGGTGCTCCTCTCCATAATCATCTTTTTGGGATAGAAACGCCCCAATAGTGGAAAGAGATGAATTCTTCTGAATGATATATCTTTATTAAAATTTGTATATAGTAGCATCGGTGAAGTGACCAAAGCCATCCAAAATGTTTCAAAGGAGCATTGTTGCCATTCAGTCCATTTGAACATAGCATTTTCTTTGGTAGCTCAATTAACGGCCCCCCAATACAACTAAAGTTGGGGATGAAGCGTCAGTATGAGCTTACCATCCCCAAAAATACTTGTATGCACGCTTATTGTTTGGCGTAGTCATTTTTGGATAGCCTCCACCTTGGCCAGTTGAGGTTTCAGCTCCTTCACGTCTATCACAAACTCAAAGTACTCCAGATGGTCCTTAAAGAAATGGCATTTGCGGGTCTTAATCTTGACGTTGGCCTCAGTAAGCCAGTGGAATACCTCCTCCAAATTTGTAAGATTCTCAGAAAACGTTCAAAAAAAGATAATTGATATTGTCAAGGTGCACAAGAATGCATGACAGCTTGAGGTCGCCAAGGGTAGTGTCCATGGCCCTTTGGAGTGTAGCTGGGGCGTTCCATAGTCCTTGAAGCATAAGTGTCAGTTGGAAGAGCCTCTTGGAAGTAATTTTGGCACATTTCTCCTGTTCTGCCATGGGCACTCAATTTGCCAGTAACCAATTTTAAATGCATCACTAAGGAATAGCAAGCCCCTCCCAACTGATCAAAGCATCATTGATCCGCGGCAAGGGATACAAGACCTTCTTGCTGATATTGTTGAACTTTCAGAAGTTTATTATTACCCAGTTGGTACCATCCTTCTTTTTTATAATTAGAACGGTAAAACCCAAGGATTCTTTAACAGTTCTAGTACCCTTGCTCCAATAGTCTCTCAATTTTTACAGTAACTACTTATTCAGCTGCCCTAGATTGGCGGATTGGTCGAGACCTAATGGGGAGATGATCCCCAGTGTCCAATCAATAGACCCCCCCAAGCGCACCCTAAGTCATAGCCATCAACAGAAACAATCCTCTTATATTTTGAAATAAAGCTATTGCTTGATCCTTTTGTTCTTCTGATAACCTTATTAAAATATTATTGTTCAGTCCCACTGCCATTACGCCAGGCTATGGCTTGACAGGTAGACCAAATTCATCTAGCAACCTGAATTCATGAACCTGAAGGACCTCCTCAACAGGGGCCAAGTGTAAATTGCCACTAATTGATGTTGACAGATCTGCAATAGTTCATTTTTGTAAATTTGCTAGTAAGACCTTGATCTCTCAGTGTCTCAGTAGAATAATACTTGGAGCTATAAGGTGCTAAAGCTGCGATTGCTGATAGTAGCCAACAACCTCCCCATAGAGCCTAATTGATATTTCCACCTCTAACTTGGTGTTTACTATTACTTAGTGGCTGGAGAGGATGGATATAGACCTGGTAGCTCTGAGAGGCAGCCCTTGATATTCATATATCTGCTGAGGGAGGGCCTGGGTCTTCTCTTTTTAGTCAATTTTAGTGAAATGGAATTATCCTGCCACTATGAGCAAGGTTGGCATGTCCCATATGCACCGGATCCTTTGGCTCTCCGCTGGAGGTGATAAATTGGGATCCGCTTCTTTAAATTTTGAAGGTCTTCTTTGTCATATCATTGACAGCACCAAAGTGTTGCATGAAAGCAGTTTCAATTAACTGGTCAAAATTATTGTTTGGTAACACTATTGTCGGAGTTACAATGACAATTGACCCAAACTGCAAAGGTAGTGCACTGTATGCACCCTCTAATACCGTGCTTTCTGCTTCAGTGATCCTGTACACCATTCAATGTTCTACATCGGTTTTTAACATCAACTTCACCACCAATTTAGTGGATACTATATTGACTAGGGCGCCTATATCTATTATAGTGCAAACTTGGGTTTTTGCTTCAAAAATGTCGCAGTATGTAAGCTTAGAATAGGAAGAATTTTGACTGTTTAATACGTGGACATTTAAAAAATTTCTCTTTATAGGGAAGCTTACAATCCTCTCACAAACTTTAGGGTATATTCTAACAATAGCGTCCACAGGCAAGGCAACGTTTACTCCTTAAAGAGAAGGCGCATCTGAGGACAGTCCCAGTTTGTCAGCAGAAATTTGTTCAAAAATTTGACAGGTGTAAGGCTTTGGTTGTTCTTGGGGCCCTTTATCCGCCTTGGCCTTTTCTTAGCTCATGTCAGTACATTCACATTCCTGTCCAGCTGCAGATATAGGAACTCATCATCATACTGATGGATTCCAGCAGAATATACTTCAGTAGGTCTAGTTGGGAATTTTAGGTTTAGAATAGCGGAGATAGAGAGCCCCATCTCTAATATGCTCCATCTTTCCCTGGTAATACTGGTCCTGCTGTACGTAATGGACTTGACAATTAGGCAGCTCCGTGCAAGGTTCCCAGGATGACCGCAAGAAATAATTTACCCCATAGGCCCTTTTATGGTTGTTGTAAGATGGGCCAGGCCAATAGTTTGACTGTTAGTGATTGGCATAATCAGGCCCAGGCCAATAGTTTGACTACTGACGGTCAGCATAAATTGGCCTAGATTAAAAGTTGTGCTGCTGCACGTTATCATAAGCAGGTCCAGAGTGGAAGTTATATGTATGGGGTAACTTGGCTGAGGGCGAAGCGAGTAGTTGATTTAAGGCCGTGGGTTACTAGGCTGATTTGAAGCAGGGTGGGATGATTTACCCAAATAAGAAGATCCAGCAACAGCTACTGAAGTTTTCTGATCTTTATTAGGCAGAGTAAAAGTAGCTGATAGATGGCGCAAAAATTGAACAGTATTGAGCTGGGGTACGTCATCCTGCAAACTGGGGCCATGACATTGTAAAGTTTGCAGTATGGCTTCACTGCAGAGGTCATTGCAGTTCCCACAAAAGCTTCAGATAGAGCGCCTGCCCCTATTAACACGTGGGATTCTGTTGTGAATCGTTCAGAAAATGCAGTGAGGGTCTCATTCCAATGGAACCCAATGGTCAATAACTCATCCTTTCACTGCAACATCTTTGCAGTACCCCCAAACAACTGCAGCATATTGCACTTAGCTTCTTGATATGTAACGGAACTTCTTGGAAGATAGCAATTGAATTGTTCAGCGCTTCCAACATCTAAGTTGGATATCAGCAATTTAGCCTTATGACGATCTGAGGCTCCTTCTACCGTGAACTCAAATGTTTAAAAACCCATGTGTATTCCTATTGCGGTCAAATGGAGGCAGCTTATTGATACAAGCCTCCTCCTACTGCTCATAACTGCGAGCCCTTGAAGCATACTGAGTAATTAGTCTAGACCCATAGGCAGTTTCTCATTGAGGAGCTGGGTCAGTAGGCTTCACAGCGCATGGATTATCTGCTGCTTTGGGGGTAGTGTGGACCTCTTTGGTGGGTAGTACGACCATTACCTAGGGAAACAGTTCACCAAAACATAATAATCTCTGGAGCTGCCATCATGGGTTGAGTAGCCTCGCTGCCTGTTTGTTTGGCGAAGAGCTCCTCAATTGGGTAACCTGACTCATATTCACCATAATACAATTCTTCCCAAGCGGCCCCATTTTTATTTACTCACTTTCCAATGAGGCCGCTGTGGATGTGAAGTACAGATCAACTTCCGCTACGCACAATGTAGTTGTTTGGTAGTGTTATCCAGGTGATTTAGCAAGTTGCCTGTTTTGTTGTCCAAGGATCTATATTTGAATGATAATAAAGCTGGTTCATGATGTCATTACACTTTTGAAGGATCTCATCCTGCTCCTTGAGCACTACGTCCAAATAAGTTTAAGTTCCACATATTTGGCTGGCGTGGTGTGCTTTGAGGATTCCTCATCAAAGCAGGCAAAATGTGACGTGGCTGATGACTGGAGAATTTTTATTTATATTTTTTGTGGCTAATCAATGAACCCCCTGTAGTGAGTGGAATTGTTATAAAA
Source organism: Massospora cicadina (assembly GCA_022478985.1). NCBI lineage: Eukaryota > Fungi > Entomophthoromycota > Entomophthoromycetes > Entomophthorales > Entomophthoraceae > Massospora > Massospora cicadina. The sequence continues at coordinate 40,793 of JAKSZP010000581.1, forward strand.
TTGGCGTTAGGGTTATTATTCACCTTAAGTGTTGCACAGGGTTGAGCCCATTGTGCAATGAACTAACAATATGGAGATCATTCGCCCATAAAATGAACTTACTAAATTTATTATAATAAGGGGCAATATCTTTACTACACCACTTTATTTAATTTAAAGTTATATAGCAGATTCTGTATGCTATAATTCCTGCTACTTCTTTCCAAAAACCTCCACCTTCTAGTCTTATCATCTCGCTTATATATCCACAAATTTATTCAATCCCTACCCTTTTACTTAAGCTATTCCTTTTATGCTGTACCTTCATTGGTTCATCCTTGTAACTGTGCAAGTCCCAGGGAACATCCCCTGGGCGTTGATCGGGCCATTTTCCCATTTCTGAGTAAGAAGGTACCAAAGAGGATGGCTGTACCTCTCATCACTCATGGCAATCTTGCTCACGTGGTAGATGAGCGCTGTGTAACAGCTCTTCCGCTTCAGATCCCTCCTCCAGTACCCACACTTACCTTGGCAGAACAGTTATGGGGAATCATTGAAATCTGTGCTGAGATCGTCAAAATGAAATTGATCAGAACAACATCAAGTAGCAGTCAGGCCAATGTTCAAATTTTAAATGGTCAAAAAGAAATGAAGACTGACCTATTGGCTGGAACAGCTGATGGTCTTGATTCAGTTAACACTACAATTGAGAAAAACCCCTTCTAAAGTTGTCAGGGATCATCCCCAACGGTCAGGTAACATCATCAGGCACCATTGACGAGGATTTGAAGCACCCTGCCAACAAATTGGGCATTGCGCCTTAAGCAACGATTCTGACCAAACAAACAGACCAGAGACTAGGCATGGGTGGGTTGGACGTCCCAAACCTGTTCCCAACCAAATGGGCCCGCCACTATGTGGGGTGACCTTGGGGGATTCCTGCTTCTCATCGGGCTAAATGCCATTGCACCAACTGTCAGAAACGTATCCAAGCCTCAGTTCAGACGTTTAAGGTCAAATTGATAACAACTTGGCCTGCCTCCAAATTCTTTGATGTCAGTTCTCAATTAACTTATCGGTTCCCCATTCCCAAACAATTCTCCGGTTAGGTCAAACTTGAGGGACCTGATCCTGGCTTGGTTCCTCTCTATTTTTAATTTATTGCGGGGAAGGCCGACCATGGGACAAACACTTCCAAATATGACCCAAAAGAGACAAAATTTAGTAAAAGGGAAGGCACCCCAGAGAAGCGATGCTATCTCTTGTTGCCAGCGGGAACGCCACTTATGGGGAGGGGGAGGGAACGTGTGAAGGGGCCGTAGCCTCAATTGAACATGTGTGGAGGAAGGGGTCTGATTTGATGAACCAAACTGGGACCCAGGAGGAGACCAGCTGTCAGCAACGCGGTGGGAGGTATCCAAACATCCACGCTTGAAAGTGGTCCACCAAATGAGACTGGAATCTGTAGACAGCTTCTGGGAGGGTGGGGGTGGAGCCTGCGATGGCATCCAAGACAATCGTGTGGATAGTCCACATGGCGATTGCAACCACCAGAGCACGGAGGGAGGGTGGAAGGGGGAGGCCATTGATAGAGCAAACATATCTCTTGACAGACTGAAGGGATGCGTTTGATCCTGGCCTAGCAGACGTTGAACTTCGCGCCATATCACTTTAGAGGTAGGACACTTCTCCAGGCGGTGAAACAGCGTTCCATACTGGCCACACACGACACAGGATGAGTGCAAAGCGTTAGAGCGCTCAGCTGTGCGATACACCTGCCTCAGGCAGCGCCATACATGGGAGAATATTTGAGGCTGCAACAGAGGATGGTGAGCGTATTTCCAGATAGTTTTCTGGGTCTCAATGGAGTATGGGATGTCCATCATGTCCAGGTAGTCCACCCTAGATAGGACATGGGGCCGTGTGGGGATCACGCCATCTTGGATGGGTAGCCCCTGTACCTCTTGTGTGAACTGAGGAGAGGGGCGGCCTCTTCAGGTTGTATGTCCGCTAATATGAATTCTCCATTCAGCGCTCCGCATGGAGAGGAAGATTTGTTTGTAGTGAGTTTTGGTGCCGTGAGGGCCTGTTGCCGATGGGTGTGAAGCCAGGTATTTCATCAGGGAGTGGGGTTCGAAGGTTTTTTGAGGCTCAATGTGCGGGAGAAGTTGGAGTGGGCCGCGCGGGACCAGTTTTGGGAGGGGAGCGTAAGGGGAAGTGACAGCCGCTATCCAGGTACCCAAGATCTTGGCAGCATGGGCTCTGAAGTTGAGCAGACCCATGCCACCATGATGATATGGGCCAAACATGACCTCTAGCCATACTGGTGGAGGCCGGCCTGACTAAAGCCATCCTTGCAGCAGGGCATACAAGGATTTGAAGAAGCTTGGGAGAAGGGGATGGCGTGGGCTCCAAACCAAACTTTGGAGAGGAGCATAGAGCTGGCTAAAACAACCCTGTCAGTAAGGAAAGTAGGGTGGGCTCTGAGAGAGGCGATGCACTTCGTCACGTTGTCTAGAATACGACTCTCCATTACTGCTGATGCGTATCCACCTGCCTCCACCCACACGCCCAGATGGCGGACTGGCCCTATGGTAGGGCGTGGCACGAAGGGGAGCACCAGTGAGGCGGTGTGGGGTGAGCTGGGAGGGCGAGCACGTGTGCGAGTAGATGGGCCAGGCTGGGAACTAGTTACTGGGGCCCAGCAGTTTTGAGACCAACCAAGGAGGATGATTTCGGTTTTAGAAGCGTTCAGTGCCGCGTTACTTACCTGGGAATACTCCTGGATGAGAGCTTCAAGTGCGCGTGCATCTTGGTTATTAGACACCCCAACCACACAATCATCTGCAAACGCCATCATCTTGACTGGGGCTTGGCCTGGCACATGAACCCCAGTGCTTTGGGCATTCACATTTTGAAGTAGTGGGTCAAGGCTGAAGTTGTATAAGAATGGGCTGAGGGGGTCCCCTTGTCGCAAGCCCCTTTGAGGGCGGACTACTTCTGTTAGGAAGCCAGGGCCATGTACTTTCATTGTTGCAGATTCTGTGAGCAGCATCACCCAGTTGATGAAGCGAGGGGTAAGCAGAATTGATGGAGGCAGGCCCTGAGGTATTCCCAGTTTACTCTATCATAGACCTTCTGTTGGTCCAAGAATACAAGTGCCCTAGAGGCTGTGGACTGACATGCATTAGCCACAGAGTGCACGTTATCCCAAATCGACCTTCTGGGTATGAAACTGAATTGTTCTGGGGAGATGGTGGCAGATGCTAAAATCCCTAAAAGGTTAGCCATGAATTTTGTTAAAATTTTAGTGTGCGTGTTAGTTAAAGAAATGGGGCGCTAGTTGGCTAAGTCTAGCTTATCCCCTTTCTTGAAGAGTGTGATGGTAAAGGCCTCATGTCCTCCTGGTAGGAGGCGCATTTCCAACAGGCTTTGGTTAAGTGAGGCGAGCAGCAGTGGGGATATATATTTGAAGTACTTTTTGTAGAATTCGTATGGAATGGCATCTGGGCCTGGGCATTTTTTGGTTTGGTGCACCGCGGATGGCTGTCCATAATTCGTTTGGAGTAATCAAATTCATTATTTCAGGGTATCGAGAAATGGTGCAGATGTTGGCTTGGTTGATAAATTCTGCCACTTCAGCCAGCTGAATTGGATTAGACTGGTATAACTTGGAGTAATACTTCTGTGTCTCAATTGCCACTTTAGCTGGCGTATTCGCAATGGAATCATCTGATCTTCGCACCTGTGTGCAGGCCACACTCTGACTTATTGCAAAAATTTTTTAAAAAAATATGCGTTGCATTTAGCGCCCTTTGTGATGCGTTTGGCCCTGTATTGAACACAAACCCAATGTTTGTGTTGCCTTTTGAGCGCGTTGAGGTGGGCGGCTGCCTCTGCCCACTTCCAGCCCCATGCAGGGCTGTATCCTGTAGCCAGGATGTTGGACTCCAGGTGTGCCAACTCTTCCAGGGCGCGCGAAATGACAGCCGATGTGGCTCATGAGTGTCTGGAGGAGAGGTGGCGAGAGTGGCGGATGGTATCCTCTTTGAAGGTTGCCCATGTGGAGATGGGGTTCGCGCAAAATGGTGCCATGAACTCTTTTGCCAAAGTTGCTGATTCCACCCAAGTGGAAAATCCTGGCAACGCGAGTTTGGGGGGGCGGTGCTTGCACCAATGTGGGGCCTTAGCCACTGTGGTGGGTAGGTGGTAGGTTATCAAGACCAGTCGGTGGTCAGAGAATTCCATTTTTGTTGTTTTGAAGTGGGAAATTTGGGGTTGGAACTTCACCGGCATAAGGATAAGGTTGATGCGGGACATGGACCTTAATTGGCTGTTGTGGACGTGGGGGCGCGTCATGTTTTTGAGCAGCGGAGCATGCCATGGTAGCGCATCCATTAACCCAAGGGTGGCCTTTAGAATGCGCAGTTCTACGTGACCCTGGGGGGCGTGGGAGGAGGAAGGCCACTGGTCCGTTGGTGTGTTTAGCCAACAGTTCATGTCACCAACTATGAAAGGGTCTGGGGGTAGTGAGAGGGATTTGACTAATGAGAAAAATTCATGACGCTCTCGTGCACTGTTTGGGGCATAAATGTTGATGATAGCGTGTGCCACGTCAGCCCACAAGAAGGTGACAACAAGGACTTGGCCATTGAGGAAGGTTTTTGACAATAAAAATTTGAAGAAATTGTTTCTCTGAACTAGCACCCCACAGTGCTCTGACCAAAAGGATAGGGATGAGAGGAAGCATGGTTTTCCAAGCCTCCTCAGAACCTCGCAGACAGTGGGACTCCTGGATGGCCAGGATATCCACGGGTAAATTTTGTTGTAAAAAACTCAGTTTCCTAGCCCAGGATGGCGAGGCCTTATGTCCAGCAATATTCAATGTCCTTAAAGTGAAGGTTTCCCCCATCGCATCTTAGGTGCAAGGGGGTGGGCACCCGGGCCCACTAGCCTCCTCTAGATTCCCATGGGCCTTCACGGCAGCATGGGTGTTTGCAGCAACGCTATTGGTGATTTTGTTAATTTTAGCAGAAAGGTTGCATTGGCTTTGCCTTCACTTTTTTGTTTCCCCGACATTGAATGAATTTTTTGCGGTGTGGATGAGTTTGGCCACCATTGAGCGGGGCAAAAAAAATTTTTCAGGTAGGTTGAAGTCCAAGTCAGTTTCAACTGGAGCTTGGTTGCAAAGATCAGGAGAATTTGAGTCACCCATCAGATCCTCAGATCGGGTGGCCCAATTGGTATGGGCTTCCCAATCTGATTGGTTGATGGATTCCTGAGTTGCTTCCGCTGTGAAGGTTTCAATGTCCTCCTGGCATTGGGAGTGTGGGATAGTGGTGGTGGCTATGGCCGCTTCCTTAGCCGTGGCCCTGTGGGCCTGCTTGGCCTTCTTCTGCTTGCGGGGAGATAGGCTTTACCAGTAGGTAGCAGCCTTGTGCTCCCCATGGGAAAGCCTCTTTGGTGCTAACGGTAGGTTCATAGTGTGCCTCTCCACTGGCCATGGCTGCTAAGGGGTGCTCTTGGAATGTGATGCCCTCCTTGGTGGGGCATGTGTGTGCCTTATGGCTGAACGCATCACAGTGGGTGCAGATGGGGGGTGCGCTGTCCACAATCACCCAGAAAGGGTGGGTGGTATGCCCTTTGATATTAATAAAAGTGGAGTGTGGGATCTGGGTTAGGTCCTTCGCAATCTCCTCAGTTGGGGTCAGAACTGCGATGGCTTTGACAGTTCACAGGTGTGGCATCAGCATAAAGCATTGCGTTTCAAAAGATTGTATTTCGCCATAGACGGCGAGACCATCTTTCAGGTGTTGTTCCAAAATGTCACGTTTTACCAAAATAGCAAAAAGTCAAATGTGAGGAAAATTTGGTTGGATTTCGTTCATCTGATGCGTTTGGTCTGATGACCCATTGCCCTTCAGGGAGGTCAATCACTATGCGCACCACAGAAGCCTCATCTGCTGCTTCCTTATTTTTGAAACCTAGGTCCAGCCAACCGCATGACATGGAGTGAGGTGCGACGTACACCATGGTCAGGAAAAAGTTGTGCACATTCCTACAAAATTTTTCCCATAGAGCTGTTTGCTGGATGTCCAGAAACACGTGGACTCCCTATTCCACCGACAAAAGTGGCTGGGAGTGCGGCGTGTTGATGTACTGGTTGCATCGTGCTTGCAAAGTGAGATTTTCCAGGGAAATAGTGACCGCCAGTTTTTTAAACTTTTTTTTCTATTCCGCCAGTTTCTCCGGGGCATTTTTGAATGTTGGAGGCCGCGGGCCTTCCACCTGCTCCTCTTACCTTACTTGCCCAACTGCTCCCTGACATGGGCGCAGACTAATCTCCTATGTAAGATTATCAAACTAGATTCAGACTTGAATTGAATAGGTTGCAAAAGTGATTGCAACGAGAGAGAAAAGTTTTGGTTCCTCTCTAAATCGCCCACTATTTAATCAGTCGCATCACACTGAGAAAATTGTTGGTCAATTTTTCTTTCCTAAATTTCTATTAAAAACCCTTTTCTAAAAATCTAGTTTTTTATGTTGAACAAGAAACCGCCTATTCCGCTGACCCTCACACTCTTCTCAGGGTAAGTGGCCATACTTGTCTGGTATTGTATTATGTGCCTGTACAAGATTCTGGCTCACTGGCAGTTATTGGGAAAATACTTTTCCAGTTCCATATCAGTCATACCAGCAGCAGTGCCTTCAGCATTCTGGTTTGCCATTTGGGTACTTTGGCACCTAGGCTGGCAGGCTGGTCTAATTCTTACTTGTTGTTTGCCTGACAAACTGAGAGGCTCTGGTAGTTTATTACTCTCAAATTAACTAAGTCCTTAGCTTGAGGCAATCTACTAAATATTCGTTGTAAGTCATCATTGTCTTATCGCCTTATTTGGAGGCAATTAATAAACATCCGTCCTGAGCTTGGTATCACCTTATCGCCTTATTTTGAGGCGATCTCACTAATATTACTCTATAACTTTTGTTTTGGCCAATATTACCCAATCTGCCACAACAATCGTAAGCTTATCATCCAGTCATATTAATTTCCCAACAAGTATACTCCCACATCTTCTGATTCTGTGGAGAGTAATGAATATCTAATAAATCTAATATATTATTTCTTTCTAGGGTGAAGATATTCCTCTGGAGGAAGGAATCTGGATTCACTGGGGCGTTACCAAACATTTGTAGGTATGTTTATCTTCACCTTGCAGAGTTGATTTCTAGTCAATTCTCTAAGATCCAATTTGGAGTGCTTGAGAATCTGTAGAATACCTTTAAAATAGAGATGGGTGTCCTTGGGGCTGCTGCATTAGGGTGAGATGTTAGATTTCTCATCAAAGTACTTAGTGCTTTAGTATTTGCCATCCCAATACTCTCAAAAAGTTGCCTCTTGCTGTTGTAAACCAGTTAGAACTTTTGATGTAGGACAAGTTAAAAGACAAAACTCCATTTTCATTTAAGATGGGTGGTTTGATGTTAGTTTATGAGACCCATTTCAATTGGTGAATATGAGCCAAAGAGTTTTAATCCTGATGGGTTCCCTTTGCCATACCAAAATTATAATTGTATTATATACCTTAGTGAGTTGAAAAAGGCGGTAGACAATGGTATTTCATGAGTGGTGTACATAATTTTTGAAAACAGTGTGTTTTATAACATAACTTTCTCAGCAAGCCCTGTTGAGGGTCCATTAAGGCTAGCTACGCAGTTTAGGATATTAGATAGGAGTTTACTCTCAAAAATTTAGCCGCATTTCATCCAGAGTCCAGCCATACACCTAAGTTGCGCTCGGGTTGGGTTAAAGAGTTTTCTTGTAATGAGATGTTTGACCTCCTGGCTGAAGGTCAGCGAGAAGTCTCATTGATCCACTAAAGATGGTGCTTACCAAGAAGTATAATCTTGGTCTTGTGGTGATTGATCTCGGCGTTGCTTACTTGCTCATAATAACTGATGATAACCACTAGTGAGCTAGCGTCTGATGTGTGGAAATACCTACCACAAAATCGTCCGCAAATGCCAATATTTTGAGAGGTTTTGACCCTGAGAGGCAATGTTTTTCAGGTTCATATCTATGATACACAAAACAGGGTACATCCCTAAAATTGTACAACAAAGGGCTAATAGGGTTACCTTGTTTAAACCGTGATGAGGGAGAATGGGGTTAGTAATAAAATTTGGGTCATGATTGTCCATGGTAGCAGACTTAATTGAATGAATCAACCATTGGTAAAACAAGGTAGAAGGCGGAAAGTTTAAAGAGTCACCCTAAAATATTTCCGCTGCACACGATCATGTGCTTTTTATTAGTCCAATAGATCAATGTACCATCTATTCTATACTGACACAAATTTGCAACAGTGTAATGATGTTCAAGATACTGCAGTTTGGGACAAAACCATATTTTATTTCTTGATATGTCTTTTTGAGCGATTTTACCTAAACACTTTGATAGTATCTTGTTCTCAATTTTAATATCCGCGTTTGTAATGGAGATTTTGTACCATTTACCAATCTTTTATTACTTTTTATTAGTATTTTTTACTAGAGAGACTTCTGACCCGCTAAGCAGAAAGTGTTTCTTTAAAAGGCATGCATATGGAGGCTTTGAATAGAGGCTCAATCAAGATGCAGTGTTTTAATAGAACTCTTAAGGAATATCATCTGACAGGACTTTTGAATAAGGACGTCCTGAATACATCACCATAGTTCCTTTTAAGAGAGTGTCTTTAACTCTCTCTTTCCTGGAGTGGTGGTGGGGAATGCACAACCATAGCACAAGGGAATAGCATGCTAAAAACAAAGGGAAAGAGTACCGCATAGGGTGCCAGTACTAATATGACCCAATGAGAGTGTATACAAAGATTTATATAACCAATCAGATGAATTAAAAAAGAGAGGGCATGTTGGGCGCCAAGGAGGAGTCCAAAATCATGTGAAGCTCAGAGTCATGGTTTTTAAAATCTTCAATCTGAAGGGGATAAGGTTTGATTGGGTGATAATCTTTCTTTTTCTTCAATAACTAAAGTGAAGCCAAATTTAGATTTAAATAAAAATATGATAAAACTACCACTCAATTGAGTTAAAACTTACTGATATTGATGTAATCAATGCCTGATGCCCCATCTTGGGTTGGTGGTGCGCTGCCATCTGGCATCTTTCAGCCACTGCTGAAATGTGCCCAGATTTGGCTCTGCTAGCCCTTCCAACACTACCAGATGTTATGTCCCCCTTGGGACTTGGCCCACCAACTCACAAGCTCTCAGGCGGTGCTCCGGGGCTCTTTGGCGCTCCCACTGAGCGATTTGCATTTCAGCCTCCATATCAAATATGGGAATCTCTTCCCATATGCAAGCATGGCCATCATTAAAATAGCCATGGTGGTTTTTGAATCTGCTGACTTTCTTGACTTCCACCCCTTTAAGGGGTATTTTGATCTCAGCTTCCATTCAGAAGCCAATGCAGTGGCAACAGCCCAAGCTGTAAATCATTTTTAAAAAAAATTCACATTCCCACCATTTGAACCTGGCTCCCAGATAGGGCTACTTTGGTGGTCCAGTTTATTGGGTTGCCCTCCCATCTCTCCACTGAACATTTCTTCCATGATCTCACTGAGGGTTTAGCCAGTTATGTTGCAAACCCTGTTTTGCAGTTTGTGGTTCCAAGTGGGGTGAATCATCTTCCAGGGCCTCGCACCTTTGTGACAATCTGCCCATTTCATTGTGATATCCATCTCATGATTCTCCCCCTGCACTGTGATCAGATCTGCTCCTGATCACCCATTCTGGGCGCATGTCAAAAATGGCCATGCTATTTTCCTCTTATGCTTTGAGCTTGACCAATTGAAGCACAAGTGCCTTACAGTTGTCACTTCTGCCACTTCTGCCACTCATCCATTGGGCGTTGCTCCCATGGCCATTTCACCCCAATTTTTGAATTGGGCTTAGTCTCCCGCCCCCAATCTTGGGAAAATTTGGCACTGCTTCAAAAGTGGCAGCCAATCAAAATTTAAATTTTGAAATTCTGCTTAATAATGACCATATTATGGAATCCTGAGTCAATGGCTGAACCAGTTTCATCTGATTGGCCGTGGTCACCAGCACGTGGCCAATCAGCTTCTGCCACTGCCCCAATTCCGGTGGCTGACCCAGTGCTGGCCAAATTTAATCTATTTGAGGCTCTCAAATGGATTTATGAGGAAAATGGCCATACCACGTCAATCTAGATTTTGCTTTGGGGAAATTTTATGTTAATCCTCCCAAATTGTGGCCCCATCATTTTCGCCCTAAAAACGTTTTCCTATATACAAAAATATCAATAAAATGGCAGTTGGGGATGAAGCTGCCCCTTCCAACGTCCTACTTCTACAGCAACTTCATGGGGCGATGGAGCCCCTTGTTGAGGGTATTCAAATCCCTTATTTTTTCATGATTTTGAGGAAGATGTGAAGTATGAAATTGAAGACCTCACCTTTGGAACAAGTTGCACTTGCATCAATGCGGCAAAAACTTCTCTTTTTAACCCCAATTATCCCAAATCCTGCCATTCATCAAGTCTTTCACTTGTGTGCCAGCTCTCATCACTTTTGCTGAGCATCAACTTGCTCAATACGTTGAGGTGATGGACACCGCTGGCCTCATAAACAAAGAAAACCCACAACTATAGCTCTTTATGCCCCATGTCGCTGATGCTCCCACCCCAATGCTATCTGCCATGATCCACCAGCTAAAGCAGACGCTGGACAAAAGTTTCCCCAAAGCTTCCTCACCTTCTGATAAGGCTTCCTAGGCTGTTAGCTGAGGTGCCATATTAGGAATTTTTATTATTAACAATCCCTTTATTTGGCCCATTTGCAAATAAAGATGCGTGGCAGCTCCCTTTTTTGGTTGGGCACCACTAGTGCTAAAAAAGTTTTGACCAGATGAGTTATAGGGTCCACGTATAGTTTACAAAGGTTAAAGTGACCTAAATCATTAGAGACCTTCCCATAAATGTCAATAAAAAGGTTCAAACAAGGTTTGAATGATAATAATTAAACAAGTTTTTATCTAAACAAGTTGACCAATGAAAAAGTTTGTTCTAAATGAAACTACTATAATGAAATTGAGAAGCGGGACCATTCACTATTTTTAAGACACTGCACCCAATTTAACTTATGATTGTAACTTAAGTCAAATTTAGTGCATAGTTCAAGTAGTCTTTCACTTGAGTGACTAAATTGAAGCCAAATTTTGCCATATTGGGCATTATTGTTAGTAAAATTTGACTCATAACCCCATTCTCCACCTAAACATAATGACCCATTTTACTTAACTAAAGATCTGATGCATTTCATTGCCATTAATATAAAGCTCATCTGCCCATAATGTTCACTCCTAAACTAACTGGATACATTTTGCCCTTACCTAGCGTTAATCTAAGTGTGATTCAGGTCAGGCAGACCAACCAACTTGGTACCCTTAGCTTCAGTTTACTCAGCCTTGTTGCTACAATCTGTCCCCACAAGATTTCATTAACCATGACAATTTTTCGTTAGATAAAACACTAACCAGACTAGTTAAATTAAGAGGAGAATTAATTTTAAATTTTGCAAAAAAATTGTTGTACATCCTCTGGGTCACAATCATTTACTTAATATTTTTTGGTGTTATTTTTTTTAATTAACTCAGATACTTCACTGGGGGAGAAAATAATTTCACCTGTGCTAGAATGAACTTTGATACAAGAAGTACCTTGTTTTCATGCAGTAAAGCAGTGTATAATTATCTTAGATAGTTTTCATCTTTGGTGATCTATGAGGTCCAGCCAGTATGATTAAATGGTGTTTGTGAGTTTTTGAGTATTAGCTCGCCTATTAAATGTATTCCTGTTTTGCTAGTTGGGAAGAGTTTTGGCCAATAAACCACTTGAATATGCTATGTGTCTTATGGTATTTCCTAACCGTTCAGAAGCTCACAAATCTAAACAACAATATCTTACTCTCTTGGTCTCTTCTAGGGTAATTTTCCCTCTCTAGTCAGGAACTCTCCAGACACAGGTAATCATGACAAGCTCCCCTGAATTCTTGTCTACACTCTTAATATGAAGATCAAATTAAGATAAGAATATATAAGGCGAAAATATGAAGATATGGAAAGATGATGATTTTATTTTAGGGCCAGGCACCAGTATTTTATACCTCTAGGACATCTCCTGGCCATACTCATCTATTAGATGAGTTAATTAAAACCATGCCAATCTGCTATGGATTCTGGCAGTGGTTATTTGATTCCCTAAGTTTATTTGGCCGTGAATTAACTTAATTACAATCCTTTCTAGCCCAATTGGAGGCACTACTGCTCTCATAATTGGGAAGATTTTAGGCATGATATTAGCACCTCAGCGGTGTATATTTGCCTTTCATTCACCCGATTACATTTTGTCATACAGCTGATGAAATACAATAAGTGGGGGAAAAGAATATATAGAATTCAAATAATGATGTACCCCTAATTGGGATGTCAGCAGGCCTCTTGATAGTACTAGGTACTCCCTATTTGGGCCGTCCATGTGCAAGTACTATCGTTTTGTCATACAGCTGAAAAAATACAATAATTGATGGAAAAGAATATATGGATTCAAATAATGATGCACCCTTAATTGGGACGTTGGCAACCCTCTCAATAGCACTTGGTACTCCCTAATTAGGAAGTTCATATGTAAGTACTATCATGCTGATTACAGTAATCAACATATATAAAAACTATTATTCATTAATTGTATTTGCATTAAATTCATAAATTCAATTAAGTTTGTGCTGTAGATTTATTTGGTTCACCCAAGTGGTTCCCATAATCAGCCATGAAGTAATTATATCATATCTATTATTAGCTACAATAATTGGGATGATTTAAGTAAAATTGAGGTGTTTTTGGGATGAATCTAGTTATGCAGATAATTCAGGAAGGATCAAAAGACTCATCAATGGGAGTAATATATCAGCTTTGATGGTTTTCTTGAAGAGTTTATTTTTGAGTCAACCATCAAAATCTAACATTTCCCCCCACTTGACTGGAATATAAACCCTGAGTTTCCCGATTTTCTCCTGAATACTTGGTAACAACGCCTCTTCATATTGTAATCTTGTCGCTGCTCTTAATCCTGATTAAAGTCTCATTTCAATTAATTGAGCCAAACATTTTGTATGGGTATGTTTTTAATATTACTTTAAGATTCTCTGTTGGAGTATCTTTTTTACCAACTTTAGTGACATCTATTTGGCCATGTTTTTTTTCATTCAGAAGCTACATGGGCTGAATTGGTGCATGGGAATTGTCATGTAAATGGCTGATAAGAATTAGAACTGGGCTCCCAGTCAGGGTGTGTGAGCACCCAGTGGAGAGCCCAGAATGCCAAGGGCATAGCAGTCCATACAACTAGAAGAAGGAGGGATCTAGTGGGGATGTGAGGAAAGCAAATGTTTATAAACGTACTGAAGGCCCCCAAGGCAAACCAGATGGTTGCAAGCAGGCAACCGCGAGTCTTGCGGGGCAACCCCCAAGGGCAGGAGAGGCAGGGAGGATGATGGATCCTCCAGGGTTCAAAGTTGCTGGCCTTCAGTTACTAGAAAGTGAGCCTGTGCGCAAGGGAGTGGCGGCACAGGGCCCACTGCATGGGCAGGGGTGCTTCAGAGGGGAAAACAGACCTGCGACAAGAATTAGGGGTGAGCCCCCCTTGGGTGGGGTGCTCTGGAGCCCTCAGGTGGGTGTTATTAGCGGCAGACAAGCCAGGTGTGGGGGCCAAACTCACAGGCATTGGGGTGGGGGCGCCCTGAGGCTGCTCCAATGGGGGAGCGGTCTTGGGAATCCCAACAGCAAATTGAATGGATGGGTTCACATTAGAAGGGTACGCAAAAATGGACGGAGAATTGACTCCATCATTGAGAACAAGGCGGTTTTGTCATGGATATGATCTACCGCCATGTGGCAGGGTCAAGTGACCAGATGACCCATTCACTGATCATTGGGAGGTTTATTTGGGTGGTGGCACGCTTTTCTGTGTCAATTGGCAGAATTTTGAAGGAAAGCAAACAGGTGGAGTCCACAACAAGGTGTTTGGGGTATTCAGCTTTATTTTAGCACAAAGCGTGGGAAGAATAGAGAATGAACTGACAACTGCCCAACGACAGGGCAGTTGCCATAAGTATTGGTCAAATTGCATAGTGGGGATGCTGGGGTATTGGGTTGTTGGGGATTAGCGATGGGGTTTGATTGGCTGGTAGGTGGGGGGTGGATGGATGGATGCCTAAAATCTTGGCAAAAATCAAAAAAACTTTTGCAGATTTCCCCAAATTTTTGGGGCCAGACCAGGTCAATGGTACCAATCCAGGCCTTGACCATTCAAGTCAGGCAGCTCACGCGGTTTGGATTTCCTGTATTTGTCCTAGGGGGCTGTGGCCTTGGTGCTCAGTTGTCTGCAACCAAGTCCAAACTCTCAATTTGATTGTCTACGTGATCTGAACTTCCCAGATCCATTCCAGGGGGTAGGGGCAACTGGTCTGAGTCACTTGTGGCCTGGTTCAAAACCTGAATCAAGTTCCAATCTGATTTTTGGACCCAACCAGTCTGGACTGGCTCCATTAGCCCAGAATTTTCAGACTGGGATCTGATACTTGAGCTGGCTGTTTCTTAAAATTTTGGTAAGTTTCCCCTGGTGAGTGAGGGGTCCCAGGGGCCCGCCCATGGCCCCTAGCCTGCATAATCTCCTGGCAGGTCCCCTCTATTAATTTTACCAGGGTTGGGGGAGGGGGAGGGGAGAGATCTGAATATCTCTAAGTGGAAGGGCAGTCACCCAGTGCATATCAACCATGTGTGCCAGGTCGCTCAACTGCAACAGGGGGTCCACTTAGGCCTTTAGCCCCCTTTTGGTCTGAAAGGGATGCTGCTCCCTATCCAGTTGTAAGGTTGGTCCCCAAGACTTACAGGAATGAGGAATCCGGTCCTGAGGCACCTCCCCCCTTAAAGTGGAGGAATAAAAACCTTAATTAAGTATTTAATTTTACCAATTCAAATATTTTTTATTTTTTTGTAATATATATATTATTTTTCTTTTTTTTAACTATGTATTTTGATATACATATGTATCTATATATATATTACTATTTATATATTTTTCTTATTTTTTCATAATTATTATTCTCTTATAAATTCTTTATACATTTTTATATTTTTTCTCTAATTGGCCCTTTTCCTAAACTTCCTTAGGAATTTTTCATGGACTTGATTATATATATGGCCTGTTTTAACTTCTTTGATGATATAAAAAA
>JAKSZP010000582.1:0-55924 GCA_022478985.1 Massospora cicadina
TTTACAGCAGGATTGCGGAATCTTTACAAGATGGTTTTGTGCCAGTTCCGATCCTCAACGGTTCCGCGCCAGTTCCATTTCAAATCCCAATCAAACCGCGAAACTCCCAAGCACCCGTTTCATTCCATTCTCGATTCAAATCCAAATCAAATCTTGAAACTACCCATTTTACTCGTTTTCCGTTTTGTTCTGACTTGGACGCCCATCTTGCTCCTTGGCCTACTCCAAGCTCTGGCCCCTTAGGCGTCCTTGCCAAAACCAACGCCCCCTCCTCCTCCATACATACAGACACAGCCTGCCCTGTCTTACCAAAGATCAGGGCAATGTGATGCTGAGGATAGACCTCAACCGTCACAATAAGGGTCATAATTGATCCTATCAAGTCAGGAAGTACTCTCCCTTCTGCCAAGAGGGTCAAGAAGAAGGGCTGGAGGGCCTTTGTAACTGTGACAGGGTCCACTAGATACACCTCAAACAGGATACCATCTGGGCCTAGGGCCTTCAGCTGTGGGCTGTGGAGTAGAATGTCCATTACTTCTTGCTGTGTAATTGGAGCAAGAAGTTCTTCATCCGTTGAGAAATTAACCGTTGGTTCCAGAGCCCCTTCAATGAATTCATGAAAATCTGCTGGGCTTACCAAGGAAGCTTTGAAGAGGGCTAAATAGTAACGGTGGATCTCGTTGGTGATCTCCTCCTTATTTGTGGTGACAGTGGTCCCCACCCTCAGGGTTGTAATCTCCTGATCCTTTGAGCGGGCTTTCTGCTTCTGATAAAAGAAACGGGCGGGCCGTTCCCACTGGGTGTAGTAATGTGATGAGGTGAAGTTTGCTGCACGTTCTTCTTGCTCAGTAAGTTCCTGCTGGTATGTCTCGTTGGCCAATTCCCAAGCCTCCAACCATCGAGAGAAAGGCACTGGGCGGCAATTCCTTTCAAGGTGTCTTATTATAGCTTCAGCACGTCTGACTTTAGCCTGGGCCGCTGTCATTCGAGCCTTAGCACAATTGTAGGCTACCTTTAGGATCCTTGATTTTGTATCAGCCCATTTTTCTTGTAAAGTTCGCAATGAGATGAGGCCAGGTGCTCTGGCTCATAAATGGCTGCATTTGTCTTCTATCTTGCAAACTGGTTGTTCAAGAGCCCTGGAGCAATCCTTGGCCAAAATCTTCTTGATGGTCTGAGGATTGTTGTCATGATCACCGTGAGGGATCTGTGATCACTTATAGTGTTATCTCGGGTTATGAGAGAGGACACTGACCAACCAGCAATGGGCCCACTAGGGTCATATCAATCCGTGAAGCTGATGTGAATCTCCAACCTGCACCTTGGATCTGAGACATACAGCCAAGTCCAGATGCTGAGGGGGGAGGGCATCCATGAAACCACTTGACCTGAGGAAATTTTGAAGCCGAGCTGTACCTCATCTGTCTTGTGTGGCAGGAGGAAAGGTGTCATGCACCCGACTTAATATTGTGTTGAAATCCCCCATCAGCACTGTATTGCCTGGGAGTTGTAGTAAAGCAAGTTCTTCTAAAAGACGGTCCTGCTCTTGACCTGCATTTGGAAGGTATATGCTTGCAACAAAGAAGGAGAACTCAGGGGTTGATAATTTAGCCAATATAAGGTGTCATTAAGGTGTTTCAAAAATTGGTGGGTTTTCACCTGGGGGTTGAGGATAATAAGGGCCACATAGTGTGTCCAACAGGAGTTACCTCCAAATTGGTCATTCCATGCTACAAAACAGAGGGGGGACATGGGGCTCCTGGACGGCTGCAATATCTATGCAAGTCAACCTGAAGTTGTGGAGGAGGCGGGCTCTCTGCTTGTAATCCTGCAGCCCATTAGAATTAATGGACTGCAGGGTCAGGGTGCCCCTTTGGGGCCTCATAGCTGTCACCCTTCATATCCCAGGGGTTTACTGGAGCTTCCACCTGCATCCGTAAGGATGCTCATTTTTAGTCTGTGAGCTTGACTCTTTGCAGCAATCTGTGCTGATTGACGAGGAGGAGGATTATCCTGAGTTGATGGGGCTGAGGAGCCTGTAAGCCAGCCCAAGATACTTCCCCCGCTGCTTTGCACAGGTATTTTGAGGGTGCTCCATAGACTCCTCCATTTGTGGATCATCTGATGTATCAGAGTCCAGAGTCACCTCCTTCAGTACTGAGAACGGCATCTGAGTTGCAATACCCGTAGCTGGTGGGGGTGGCAATGACTTGGTGCCTCCACCCTGAATTGGGGTACTCCATACCTGTTCCACCCTTGGGGTATTCTGTATTACTGAATTCGTTTTAGATGCCACCCCTGGGCTGGCTTCCTCTGTGTTGGCTTGATGAGAAGCATATTTGCGCTTATTTTGGGCTGGTGAAGGGTCTGGCAATTTAGAAGGGGTTCCCATAGGGAGAGGTTTTTCCGCACTAAGGGAATAAAGTTGTGCTACTGGCTGTGCCTTCTCAACTGTTACACGAAGGGCAGAGGGGTGAGATCCTGTATGGGCACCCAGTGGGTGGTTGTGGGATTGCCGCTGCTGCTGTATGGGAGCGTTTCTTACCTGTTGCAGGGACTTGGCTACTAGATGAGAAAGCTTGTTTAAAAGCAATACAACTATTATATAGGTGGCCCAAAGCATTACACCATGAGCAACGTGGTCGTGCATGGTCTGGATCAACAAAGAAGATTTCAGAACAGGATCCAATGACTGCAACACATGGGATAACCTCCATGTTGCAGGCCATCAATGGGTTGGGGATAAATGATGCCCTAGCAATATGAGCCCTCTGGGTTGGGGCATAATAGGATGGTGCGCACAGGTCTACTGATAGAACTGACCCAAATTACATCAATCCTCGATGAAGCGCAAGCTTAAGGGATTTAGGGTCCACTGTAGTTGGAAGATTTGAGAAAGTTACCCAGGAAATTTTCTCATAGTTAGATTTAGCTCTCAGCACATGAAGAGAGCCATGCGGAATCTCAATTGTAACTGAGGCTGCACGATCTGCATCTGCTGCAGTTATAAATCCTACATCAATATAGTGGCTTCCACCACTTCATGAATAGTGGTGTTAACTGAAAAAAATCTTGCTGTGGCTTCAAAATAACTAAAATAATCCCGTGCATAAAACTCAACAAGATTATGGCCATAGTAGACTCTAACTGCATGAGCAAGAGTGGACCTAGGGAGTGCACGTTGTGAGCAAGTTTCTACCCATCTTTTCCTCACTTCAGCCACAAAAGCAGCTTTACGAGGGTCAATGGTGGGTGGTGCAGGCACTAGTTTTTTTCCGCCATGCGCCTGAGGCATTCTTCACTCGCTTATTTTTGTTCACATTTAAATTTAAATTTAAAATGTAACTTAGTGGATTCCTCATGGGGGGAATACCAGCTGGAGGCACTGGCATTCCTCTGGATTTACGCGCTGGCCCCTGCTGGGCCTTCCCAGTAGGTACTTGGTTTTTTGCAGGTTGGGTAGGCTTACCTGGTTTGGGTTTATTCCCTGACAATTGAACGGGTAATTCTGTTTCATCATCAAACCAATCTATTAAACCCGCCTTCATCCAACATCAGCAGATACTGGTAGGGATTTTTCAGCTGGTTGATTGGCTATTTGGCTAGTCCATTTGGATTTTTATGTTGATTATTTTGATGGACATTACGGCTAACTGATTCACCACTCAGTGTTGATTCAGTTGATGTGCGTTGGTTACCTTCCAAACCATTAAAATGATGACCAACTGATTCACCAAATACTGTAGATTCAGTTTGGCCGCTTTGGGTAATGTTGGAAGTGAAAAAATGACGACCAACTGATTCAACACTTTCTGACGATTCAGTTTAGGCGCCCAGGCTGATTTCTAAAGTGAAGGCAGTTGGCAAAGCCATACAAACCCCATGTGAGGTATTGGGAGCTGCAATACTCCCTACTACCATGGGTAATACCTTAGATGTGCCTCCAGGGTGGGGCGCACTAATTGGGTGACCCTCAGTCAACACAGAGTTGACTGGGGTAGGCTGTACAGTGGTGGTATCATTTATGATCCCACCATGGTTTAATAAAAGTTGGTCTGCTTTTGCAGCTGCAGTTTGGGAGCGGGTTGTACGGGTCAACGCACAAGTTAGCAACTGAGGGTTCTGTAATTTGGGGGGAGTTTGAGTGAATTCCGAAGCATTGGAGGTGCGTTCAGTGGACTTTACCACCATTATTTGTTAGATTTGTTAAGCTAAATTTCTGGGTGATTGTAATATTCAAATTTTGAAATTTAGCGGTAAAAGAAAGGTTTCTAAGCACCTTCTCATGCTAGTTTAAATAGTATAAAGAAAGGGAAATGGGGAATTGTGTCTGGGGGATCTTTTTTCACTTTAATAACTAAATTGAAGCCAAAAATGGATTTTCAAAAAATGCAAAAAAATGACAGCTCAATTGAGCCAAAACTTACCAATATTGATGCAATTGATGCCTGCTGCCCCAGCTTGGGGTGGTGGTGTGCTGCTATCTGGCATCTTTCAGCTGACACTGAAGCGCGCCCAGGCTGGCTCTGCTAGCCCTCCCAACACTACTTGGCGTTGTGTCCCCCTCAGGACTTGGCCCACCACCTCACAAGCTCCCAGGCAGTGCTCCAGAGCCCTTTGGTGCTCCCACGGAGCAATTTGCAGTTCAGCCTCCAGGTCAAATATGGGAATCTCTTCCCATACACAAGCATGACCATCATTGAGATGGCCACAGCAGTCTTTAAACCCACCAATTTAATGACTTCTGCCCCTTTAAGGGGTATTTTGATCTCAGCTTCTGTTCAGAAGCCAATGCAGCAGCAGCAGCCAAGCTGCAAATTATTTTTTTAAAAAAAAACTCATTCCCACTGTTTGAACCCAGCTCCCAGATGAGGTCACTTCGGTGGTCCAGTTTGTTGGGTTTCTTCCCATCTCTCTTCTGAACGCCTCCACCATGAGCTCACGGAGGATTTGGCCATTTATGGTGTAGGCCCCATGCTGCAGTTTGTGGTTCTAATGGGGTAAATCAGTTGACAGAGCCTCATGCCTTTGCAACCATCCACCCATTTCATTGTGATTCTAACCTCACGATTCCCCCTTGCACTGTGATCAGATTCTCCCCTGATCGCCCATTCTGGGCACACATCAAAGATGGCCATGCCTTTTGCCCCTTGTGTTTTGAACTCAATCATTCAAAGTGCAAGTGCCCCATAGTTTCAGCTTCCACCTCTGCTGGCTTCCGCCGTTCCTTCTTCTGACATTGAATCAGTGGCCACTTCACCCCAATTATTCAAATGGGGCTCAATTCTCCCACCCCAGCCTCGGGGAAATTGGGTGCAGCTCCCAAAGCAGTGCCCAATTTAAAATTCAAATTTTAAAATTTTTAAAAATAATTTGATTGGATTACTGAGTCCTGAGTCAATTGCTGACTCAGTTTTAGCTGAGCTGCCATTATCAACTGTCTGAAGTCAATCAGCTCCAGCCACAACTCCAATTCCAGTGGCTGGCCGAGCATTGGCTGAGCTGAATCCATTCAAGTGCCTCAAATGGATTGATGATAGTGACTGGCTTATAACGT
Source organism: Massospora cicadina (assembly GCA_022478985.1). Taxonomy (NCBI): domain Eukaryota; kingdom Fungi; phylum Entomophthoromycota; class Entomophthoromycetes; order Entomophthorales; family Entomophthoraceae; genus Massospora; species Massospora cicadina. The sequence goes on from JAKSZP010000582.1 coordinate 5,558, forward strand.
CAAGCCAGATTTCACTTCAGAAGAATTTTTTTGTAAACTTCTCCCAATTTGTATCTCCACCATTTTCACTCTAAAAATGGTTTTCCTAATTATAAAAATATAAAAAAATGGTGGTAGAAGCAGCAACTGCTCTGGCCAACACCTTCCTCTGCTAACGTCTCCATGGAGTGATGGAACTCCTTGTTGAGGGTATTCCCATCCCAAATTTTCCCCATGATTTTGATGAGGATATAAAATATGAAATTGAGGAGCTCACTTTTGGAGCAAGCCACACTTGCATCAATGCAACAAAATCTTTACTTATTAACCCCAATTATCCTAAAACCTGCTGGCGCATCAATTTATTCACTTGTATGCCTGCTCTCATCACTTTTGCTGAGAATCAACTTGCTCAATATGTTGAGGTGATGGATACCGCTGGCCTCATAAATGAATAAAACCCACAACTATACCTCCTTATGCCTCATGTCACTGGTGTTCCCACCCCAATGCTGTCCACCATGGTCTGCCAGCTAAAGCAGGCACTGGACAAAAGTTTCCCCAAAGCTTCCTTGCCTTCTGCTATAACTTCCTAGGCTATTAACTGAGGTACCATATTAGGAATTTTTATTTCTAATAATCCCTTTGTTTGGTCCATTTATATATAAATATGCATAGCAGCTCCCTCTTTTTGGGTTGGGTACCACTAGTGCTAAAAGAAGGGAATTGCACTTGGTAAGTTCACATGGAGTCTGCAGGTAGCTTTGGACTTGAGGGGCCTATTTGTGAATTTTGAACCTCAAAATATAATTTGAGACCTGTTCTAGACTAACAGGATTTGGGCTATTTCAAAACTTTTTTAATTAGATTTATTTAAATTATTTCTATTGACCTTTTATTCATTCTCAAAAGGTCAAATATTACTAAATTTGGCATAATATTTATACCTCAATTTAAATTTAAAATTTTCAAAAAAATTTTAAGGGTCAAACCCCTCGCAACTTGCCTGTAGCCTTGCTATCCCCTTAGGAGACTCTAAGGCCATGTGGTGGTCAGGCATAGCTTTGACAGTCACAGTTATCTTGAATAAGTAACTAAGCTCTTACTTAAGCTTAATCATATTTAAAAAAGTTAAAATTTATCTCTTAGAACTTATTGGTATAGGTTTTTAATTTGTCTTTCCAACTTAATATTGTTTTTAGTCTGTTTCAACTTCCATTATCATATTTGTTCATTTGCTCTCATTATCTCAAAGCTAAAAGTCAAGTATTCTAAGCATGCTAAAAGCAAAGTCAAACTTAGATTCTAGAGTGATAATTGTGATCTCACCTCAATAACCTACCTAAAGTCAGCTTTAATAAATAGAATATAAGGCTTTCCAGGTCAATTCATATAGTTTTCATTGATTTTTGCATCTATTACAGGCCAATTCATATATTTTACTGATTTTTGTATCTATTACAGGCCAATTTATATATTTTTAATTATTTTGATTGAAAATCAATATAAAATATATATGAATTAGCATGTAATAGATGCAAAAATTAATGAAAAAAATGCGATCTGCCTGTAATAGATGCAAATTAACTTGTAAAACCCTGTAATCAAGTAATACTATAAAGGATAAAAAACGCTTATAAGGATATAATATACTAGATAGACTAAGGGAAACTTTTGGGCTATCGCTTTAATGATTATTATATTTAAGGGCTAAAAAAGTTAATATTAATACTGTGGAATGTTCTACCAAATAGAAAATAAAGCGTATTCCTCGGAGGCAAAAAGTACAGAAATTGACAGTTTAATGTACAATAATTATAAACTTATTTAAAGCAAGTAAATTGGCAGCTCTAGGTTTTGTATTTGTAACTTGGTAGCAGTATGTATTCAAACTCAAGCATATTTAGCTGGTTATCCAAATTACTTAGAACTGCATAAACCCAACAAATAGAAGCAAGCCAATGAAGTAGAGAACCAGGAGACCTAAAAATTAAAATTAGAAAAATCGCAAATGCCTTGTCAAGCGTTGATCTATAATTGGCAGTGGTTTAACTTATAATTAACAAAGCAAAAATTTCTCAAAATCCATCAATAAGAATTACTTTGCTTTTTAGCTAACATGATTCAAGTTATCTATTAGCGTTCTCTCCTATGCAAAATCTAGCTGCATACTAGATATCAATTAATTTAAAGTTTAAATGCAAAATCTCCTATCGATAGGATTTGAGATTCAAGCATTAAATCTTGGGTTTATTTAAGTTGTGTTAACCATAATACTGAACTTTTGTACTTGTATTCGTGTAAGTAATAATTCACTCTAAATGTGCCAAAATATCCGAATTTAGTAAAATAGCAACACTGAAGTTGCTACACAAGTCATTTTTACAATAAATAAAGTAAAACAAAATAATTCGACATAAGTAAGATACTGGCTGAATTTTTACCTTTTTTTCTTTTGCAGGAGTGTAAAGGCGATGGTAAGGACGGAAACCCCATTATATTACAAAAAATGTGTGCCCACCAGGGACCGTAAATAGAATCTAATAGTTTTTAAATTTCATAAAAATATATCAAATTGCTTGCCATTAGGACTTACTTGTTTTAACAATTGGTGGGCAGAAAACCATCCAAAGAAGGTGGTGTAAAAGAATTGAAATACTAAATATATTGTTAGCATAAGCTTGAGAATGACCTTGATCAAATATATAATTGAGGCTTACTTGTTGTCAAAAATATGAACTGCAGACTATGACCGATTCTAGCCTTTTCAACTGCGTGATGAAGGTGAGCTAAAAGGTAAAAATATTAAATATGCATCCGTTTTCTAAAAATTTTAAGGTAGAGTGAAATTTGCACAACTTTATGTTAATCCAAACCCTATGTTTAAGATTACAACCTCAAGTTTATCCCATCCAAAAATTGATCAGGTTTTTAACCCAATGCATATGTTTTGGAATTTATTTTAACCTTCAAAAGACCCCCCCCGCTTATTTAGCCGGTAAGAGACATGCTAGCTTCAATTATCCAATAAGCTTCAAACTTACCTGCACCAAAGTACAGAGGGGCAAGAAATATAGCCCGATTTTCAGAAAAGGGCCCTAATAGGAAAATTGGTAGTATGCAAGACCTGAACACAAATTCCTCAACGAAGGGCGCCTAGATAACATACATATTACTCAGCTAAATTAATAATGTTTTAGAACAAAAAAATATATTATAAACTTAAAGCGTAAGTTTTTAAGTCAGGAAACATTTTGCAAAAAACATACATTAAACTATAACAAAATACTAGTTAAAAATAGGCATTAAAATTCAAAATCCTGTTTATACCAAGCGTAAAGTCTATGGCGCGCATCTACTAGCAAATCTCAATTACAACCTTTTTCAAACAACAGTGCCTCTCACAATAAGCTTAAATATAACCCAGCGCATATCATAAATCATATAACAAGCACTAAATAAAATCAAATGTCAAATAAATTCAAAAAACCAAAGTGACTCTAAGAAGAAAAATCATTTCTAGAACAAATAAAAGCACACTTTAAATGGGTTTAAAATAAGAATTAACCTTAAGGACCCCTTGATGCAAATATAGTTTATTTTAAGTATTTTCATAAAAACTAACCAAAATTCATGCAGAAACAAGCCAAATTTTATACTCAGGCATTGCATAAAGCTTTACCACAATATAAGCTCTAATTTCAAACAACGTTAGGGGTTCTTCAATTACTGGCCAGGTAAAGTTCTTCTGGAAAGGAAGGTTCCCTAGGTAGTACGTATCGGCTAAAGGTCCAAAGAATAGGACCATAGTCAATAATAAGGTCTTCAACCCATTCAATAATTGCTTAAAGAAGGGATGAGTCCCATTAACTCAAGAGTATCATATATGGATACCCTAGGCTATTCAGTTCGTTTCAGCAGTAGCTTAAAAAGGAGAAGTTTGACGACCCTTTATAAAAGCGACTTCCCGGGGTTTTAAACGTGATAAAATGACTTACCAGCCTATTCTTTAGCAGTAGATGTAGCAATACGGGAGTCAAAAGGGAAACCAACCCCGCCGAATAAAACCTTAGCCGAATGATTTTGGGATGGTCCCTATCTAGTCCCTCTAACCATTTGGGCCGAAGTAAATAAAAGGCTCCGACAAACATCAAGGAGGCTGTTGACCCCCATAAGTAACACTCAGTTTTTGTAAATACTGATATTGTTGAGGTCATCTGTTAGATACGGGATTAAGGTTGCCTTCGGAAACTGTTAATTAGTGATAGCAAAATTAGCTCTGACTGTATTCATTCACTTTCGGATTCATGAATTTATTTTTAAGCTCATTTAGATAAAGTTTACCTTATTAGTAAGAAATTTTATATTAATCAACTATCCCATAAGGATTTATTCAATTACTAGCTGTGAAACTACAGCTTTGCTTGCAGTAGATTTATACTTTAGATTTTATCTTTTGTGATATCACATTATCAAGCTAGTATAGAGATACCAATATTACCTGTTCTTTTTATAATACTATAATTTGAGATTTATTGTATTACCAGATGGTTTCAATTAATTGTACAGGGGAACAAAATTTTTGTTGCAATGATAACACTTAACTAATTTGAGAGTTGATTTCAAACTGAAGTTTTTCTCTACAAGTTACAGTTTTTTATTATAATTTATTTTTAACAATTTTTCATGTTAATATAATAAATTCAAATTTTTTAGTATTTATCTCAACTTACAAATGTGGGATATTATCTTAATCATCTTTGTGGTGATAACATAAGTCATTTAAACACAAAAATATACAATGGTGTACAATTATACATACAGTTTTTTGAAATGCAAAGGAATAAAATTACCTATTTAGAGTATAAATATGATATAAAATACTTTAAATACAAAAATATAATTTTATTAGCTATAGCATTGATATGTACATACAGATAGAAGATATTAATTAATGTATGCAGCAATATTATATAGAGGGTATGCAAAACTTATTCAGGTAAGAATTTGCACTTGTAGCTCTTGCATTTGTGGACTTGCTCAGGATAGTCTTGTTAGATGCTCCAGAAGTAGTCTGCCATCATATACATATCCTATCACCCTTGATAATGCTCTTCTATTGTCTTCAGGTCTTGATAGAATTATTCCCCCTGCTCATTGCTAATATCCCCAAGGTTCTCAGAAAATTGATCAAGATGGCTATTCAGGAAGTGCATCTTAATACTCATGTTGCATCCAAGATTACAGAATACCTTTAGCATCCTTTAAAACTGAAGTATATAGTTTTCTACCTTCTTGTTACCAAGGAAATTGTTAATAACTGCTAAAAAAGAAATCTATGCTGCTCTTTCCTTTTGATTCCTCTTCTCAACAGATTCCTTGTCATATATAAGGGATCAAATATGAAGACTATCTGTCAGGGTAAAGCCTGACATGGATAGGATTTCTGAGATTACAGATATTATCTACCAGATAAAGAAAATATTTGTTGAAGTTATATTGATTAATTATATACCAAATTATAATTGCAGCAGAATTTTATTCAATTATATACCTAATAACTTTAATTGTGATAATATTGAGCCAACAATTACAAAAATCATATTTTTAATGAGACTGAGATAATTCCTACTACCTTTTAGAATAATAAATATAGCACAATTCTAGAAGCTTAGAAGAAAATTAGTACTACATCATAAAATTGCTTAATCTTAGGTAATGTAAGTCTTAGGGACCAGCCCTTGAAACTGGATAGAGCTCAGCACCCTTTCCAGATAAAAAGGGACCCCAAGTATAAGTCTCAGGGAGTGTCCTTTGGCCCTCAATCAAGCTATCTTTCTGTTCCCAAGTAAGAAAACACTGAAGAGGATAGCAGTACCCCTCATCACCCAGGGTGATATCACCCATATAATTGATGAGTAATGGGTGACAGCTCACCCACTTTGGATCCCACCCCTAATTTCCTCACTCACCTCAGCAGAACTGTTGTGGGGAATCAGTGAAATCTGTGCTGAGATTATTGAACTGAAATTGGTCAGATCTAATTTGGGTGACAATCGGGCTGATGGCCAAAATTTGAATGGCTGTAAAAGCATGAAGAATGAAATATCAGCTGGATCACCTGACAGTTCTGATTTGACCCCAAAATCAGCAGAACAAATATTGGGTGCCATCAACAAGAGTTTGAAACCCTCCGATAGTAATTCAGGCAATGCACCCAATGGGCCTCTATCAACTGAACGAATGGTTAATTGACTGAGCGTGGGTGGGTTGGCTGTCCCAAACCTGTTCCCAACCAAATAGTCCCATCCCTATATTGGATGGCCTTGGGGGATTCCCATCACTCATTGGGCCAAATACCGTCATGCTAACTGTCAGAAACATAATTGACCCCTGGTCCAGATATTTGAGGTCAAACTGACAGAGACTCAGCCCACCGCCAAATTTTGCAATGACAGTTCCCAAAAGATAAAACCCCCTCTACCATCCAATTTGCTGGTTAGGCCAAATTTGTGGATCCCAACCACGCTTTCACCAATTGACCACTATTAATCAGTTGCAAGGTACTGAGAAGATTGTTGGTCAAATTTCTTACTTTCCTTTCCCAATAAAATTTTACCAAAAAGAAATTTTTATCTGTTATTTTTCCCCTTATACCATATCCCTGATAGCATTTCTCTGGTGGTCCATTGCCCTGCATTTTGGGTAGACAGTACCAATTCTTTTGGTCACCATGGCTCCCTCTGTTGCCAATTGTATCCAGCGAGTAATCCTTAACTTGCTGTTATGCTACCACTGTGTTGTATCACTATTCTCAGCTCCATATCAAGTTGCATGGTTGGCAATGCCCCTGGCATTCTGGCTTACCTTTTGGGTGCTCAAACATCCTGACTGGCAGGCTGGTCTAAACTTCTTCTGCCGTTTCCATGATATAATTGACCAACCATTACTTCCAGCCATTTCCACCTTGATTCTCAAATTAGGCGCCGCAGTGGTTACCCTCTCAACTATGAATAACTCTGTTCAAAACCAGATGGAAGAAATTATTTCTCCCATACTGATAATCTCAATTTTCACCCCAGCTAAAAACCCTGACCCTGGGTTCAACATACCTGCTATCTCTTCAGTCATTCCCAAGTCAGTCAAATCTCTAAATAAATAGAATTACGCTTACTTTCTTGTCCCTATGAGAATTAGTATTGGTCCTCATCATGTATCCTTTGAAGCTCTGGTGGATACTGGAGCAGTGGGGAACTTCATGAACGTCGAGTTGGTACAACAGTTAAAATTGGAAATGGATGTGGGCATCTCAGTAATGGTGGCCTCTTCTGCTTACCAGTCTTTGTATACCATTCGCTGTCCGTTACACTTCTCAATCCACCAATATAACTTCTGCAATTGGTTTTCAGCCATGCTGAACCTGGTATTCCCGGTGATCTTAGGTGTGGGATTGTGGTATCAACAACATGTGAAGATTCACTTAGAGTCTAATACATTGTCATTTACCAATGATGATTCAGAGGGAGAGTTCCCTTTGATTGACACCCTCAAGAAAATCCAAGGAACTGGCTCTAAAACCACCCTAGTCACTTCCACAGGCATTCTGGCCAAGTTTCCCAAAAATTTAATGCCATATCACAGAATTTTCAACATGGAAAAAGTGAATCATCTGCCAAAATATACAAGGTATGATTGTGTATTTTGGACATCCATGGAATTAGTGAACATCAACTGTCCGTTGTATCCTCACACAGTGGAGGAAGAGGCTGCTCTCGATACCTGGATGGATGATATGTTGAAAAAGGCTGGCTGTTCAAAGAAATATCCCCCATCACTTCCCCTATTGTCTTTGCAAGAAAATTGGATGGATCGCTCCACCCTTGCATAGATTATGGTCACCTGAATAAAATCACAATTACAGACCCCTACCCATTGACCCTGGAGCAGACAATCAGTCAGGCAATTGCCAAATCCTAGGTGTTCTCAAAACTTGACCTGGTGAATGCTTTTAATCAGATTCGAGTAATGGAAGGATAAGAATGGCTGACCATAATCTGAATGAGGCGAGGCATTTTTAAATTTTGTGTAATGTTTTTGGGCTGAAAAATGCTGCTGCTACATTTCAATGAATGATCAACAATGCGTTAGGGGATCTCCAGTTTTCCTGCGCTATTGCTTATATTGACAATATCCTAGTCCATTCCCCAACTCCTGAGCAACATGCTATTGACTTAGAAGTAGTGGTGGTTGCTTTGCATAAAGCAGGCCTGTTCCTCAAAGCTTCCAAATGCAAGTTTTACAAGGAAGAGGTCACATTTCTCAAAAACTTGGTACTTAAAGAAGGGGTCGCCATCCCCCCAACAAAATAGAACCAATCTGAGAATGGCCAACCCCAACCACACAGAAGCAGCTTCAAAGTTTCTTGGGAACTATCATTTTCCTAAAGAAATTTTCCCCCACACTTTCCCAGCTGGCCACCCCGCTCCACCCTCTCACAGGGAAAAACATACCATTTTGTTGGACCCCCAAATGCCAGCAGGCGTTTGAATTGATTAAAAAGTGTTTGTGTCTCCTCCCATTTTGAAATATGCCAATCCCACCAAACCATATATTGTTGCATGCGATGCTTTGTCAGTAGCTATGGGCGCAGTGCTGCTTCAGGACCATGATGGTCTCAAACATCCGGTCGCTTATTTCTCCCAAAAATTCACCACTACAGAGCAGTCCTGGGCCATCTATGACAAGGAACTGGCTGCTGTTGCATGGGCATTAACTCATTTGTGGTACCTGTTGCAAGGTGCTCATCATGAGTTAATGGTTCGCACAGATCACCAAGCTCTTTTGTATTTTTAGCAAACTACAAAAATTGGCACACCAGCAAGCCTGAACCTATCGGGACCTGTGCAGTTTTAATTTCAACTATGAATTTGTCAAGGGTGCACTAAATGTTCTTCCCGATTTCCTAAGCCGTAGTCCCACTCACTGCCCCTCAGAGCCTGAGGAAGAGGATCTCATTACCATGATCCATGCCACTCAAATCTCTACTTTCGTTCTTGTGTTTGGGTACCTCCCTCCTTCCACCTGAATGTATTCTGCGCACACCATGATCCCCCTGCAGTTGGACACCCCAGTAACAAGAAATGCATCAACCTGATCAAGCAAACCTTTAATTGGGCAGGACTGACCAAAGAGGTTCTGACTTGGATTGCCGATTGTGTTACTTGTGCTAGGGCCAAGTCAGATCAGTCAGGAAAAAATGGCCTCCTGCACCCTTTACAACAGGCGGAAGGTCCATGGACCTCGGTGTCCATAGATTTCATTGTTGAACTTCCCTGCTCCAATGGTTTCACAGCGGTAATGGTGGTGGTAGATCGTTTTTACCAAATTTTCCCTGTTCATTCCTTGTACTTCTGCAATTACGTCAGAAGAAATGGCGCATCTATTTGTTTGCCATGTGTTTTTGATGTTCGGCCTTCCCCAGGAAATCGTTAGTGACAGGGGTACCCAGTTTACCGCCCAGTTTTGGAGTGAACTCTTGTCAATCCTTAAGATAACCCCCTGTCAATCCACGGCATATCATCCCCAGTCTGACGGCCAGACTGAGCGGGTTAACCAAGTTCTCAAACAGTACCTGCGTTGTTATGCAGTAGCAGCGCAAGATACCTGGGCTGATGACCTGCCTCTTGCCCAATTCGCATATAATAATGGGACTCATGCTTCCACGGGTTTCTCACCATATGAAGCAACGTTGGGTTATAACCCATCATTCTCAGTTGGGACATGCTTGCGACCAGAGGTGCAAGCTGCCACGGATCATGCTGGCCATATTTGATTGACCCAAGCTTTAGTGTGGGAACACCTTACTAAAGCTATTGATGACTATAAGTGATTTGCGGATTGTAAGCGCCTTCCAGGTCATGACTTTAAGGTGGGTTCTTATGTCATGCTTGATACCCGCCATTTGCAAATCCAAACCCCTTCCCGCAAATTCGCCAGCAAGCGTTCAGGTCCCCACTTAGTGGAGGAGGTATTGGGTAATGGGGCGTTTCGATTGAAGCTTCCCATGCATTGGAAACAACACCCAGTTTTCCATGTATCCCAGCTGTCACCCTTCAAGGGTGTGATTCCCACGGACCCAGAACCAATCATCATCAACAACGAGGAGGAAGCTGAAGTGGAGGCCATCCTGGCATCTCAGAAGTCAAAAAAATCAGTCCAATACCTTGTGGCCTGGAAAGGATATCCAGCTTATGAAAACAGTTGGGTCAAGGCGCATGATTGCGCGAATTGTATGGACCTGGTTGACGCTTTCCACACATCCCACCCTGAGGCTCCCCGCCCGCTGCAGAAGGCTGTGACAATTATGGCTATCAAGTTACCCAAAGCACATAAGAACGTGGCTCTGGTGCAGTTTCCTGGTGGGGGGCCATCCCATTGGGAAAAGGAAAGGGTAATGTAAGTCTTGGGGAGTGTCCTTTGGCCCTCAATCGAGCTATCTTTCCATTCCCAAGTAAGAAAACACCAAAGAGGATGGTGGTACCCCTCATCACCCAGGGCGATATCACCCATGTAATTGATGAGTGATGGGTGACAGCTCACCCACTTTGGATCCCACCCCCTGGTTTCCTCACTCACCTCGGCAGAACTGTTGCGGGGAATCAGTGAAATCTGTGCTGAGATTATCAAACTGAAATTGGTCAGATCTAATTTGGGCAGCAATCAGGCTGTTGGCCAAAATTTGAATGGCTGTAAAAGCATGAAGAATGAAACATTGGCTGGATCGCCTGATGGTTCCAATTTGACCCCAAAATCAGCAGAACAAACATTGGGCGCCATTGATGAGAGTTTTGGACCCTCCAATAGTAATTTGGGTGATGCGCCCAATGGGCCTCTATTGACTGAACGAATGGTTAATTGACCGAGCATGGGTGGGTTGACCATCCTGAACCCATTCCCAACCAAATGGTACCATCCCTATATTGGATGGCCTTGGGGATTCCCGTCACTCGTCGGGCCAAACGCCATCATGCTAACCATCAGAAACATAATTGACCCCTGGTCCAGATGTTTGAGGTCAAACTGACAGAGACTCAGCCCACCGCCAAATTTTGCAATGACAGTTCCCAAAAGATAAACCCCCCTCTACCATCCAATTTGCCGGTTAGGCCAAATTTGTGGATCCCAACCACGCTTTCGCCAATTGACCACTATTTAATCAGTTGCAAGGCACTGAGAAGATTGTTGGTCAATTTTCTTACTTTCCTTTCCCAATAAAATTTTACCAAAAGAAATTTTTATCTGTTATTTTCCCCTTATATCGCATCCCTGATAGCATTTCTCTGGTGGTCTATCGCCCTGAATTTTGGGTGGACAGTACCAATTCTTTTGGTCACCATGGCTCCCTCTGTTGCCAATTGTATCCAGCGAGTAATCCTTAACTTGCTGTTATGCTACCACTGTGTTGTATCACACTTCTCAGCTCCATATCAAGTCGCACGGTTGGCAATGCCCCTGACATTCCAGCTTGCCTTTTGGGTGCTCAAGAATCCTGACTGGCAGGCTGGTCTAAACTTCTTCTGCCATTTCCATGACACCAAGGCTCCTGTGGACCCTCTGTCAAAACTGGGTGACCTCACCCACATGATAGATGAGCGCTCCAAGACAGCTTTCCTCCCCAAAGCCACCCCACTACCACCTCTTCCCTCCTCTTCATTCCTAGTAGGATTGATAGAGGGGGTCTGCAGGGAGGTGGTTCAGGTTAGGGGCTTGGAGGGGGCCTGGAGGCTACCCACTCCCCAGGCCAACCATGGGGAAAGTTGGGAAAATTGAAATTCCCAGTGTCAGAGCCCAGCTGGTAATTTCCATACTGGGGGGCCAGTTTGGGTTAGCTGGGTCAGGAGCCAGGTTGGAACATAGCTCAGATCAAAAACCCAGGTGCAAATGGCTCAGATCATAGGGTGCAATGTTTTGAGGCAGTTTTAGGAGGTTAAGATTGTGTGAGCCACCCAATTGTGGGATCAGACCAAATTGCAACAAACCCAATCTATGAACCTCTGCTTCCCAAGATAAATACAGAATGACCAAGCTGTGCAAATTCGCTGAGTCAAGTCATCAAAACCTGGATTGGCAGCATCAATTTGGCTTGGTCACAAGAAGGTGGGAAAATTTTGCAAAATTTTTTTAAGCTTCTGCTGAATGGGGAGCCACCTTTCACCCCCTCTGAGTCAGCCAATTGAATTCCCTCCCTATTCCCCAAGCAACCAATCCCCAGACTCCTCCCTATGCCTGTCCAACCATCTAAAGGCAACTGTCCTCACTGAGGCAGTTGTTGGTTCATTCTTTTTAGCCTTGTCAAATTAAAAATCTGTGTATCTGCTTAGTTTGCTGCGAACTCCGCCCACTTTTAACACAGATTTAAAAAACTTTACGTCACTTGATCTGCCAAAATGCGCTGTTACCCAGATCCTTTTTCCCGATGTTTGCATACTGGATTATCCAGTCACTCAATCCTGCCATGCGGCAGCAGATTGTTGATGCAATAATTTAGCCTGCCCCCAAAGGTGAGACCACTGTTCTGTTCATTCCTTTACATCCATTAAATGGAGGCCCTTCCATTTATCTGGACATCAAGTCCGCTGAGTCTGCTCCCCAGGGGGAGTGGTCTCAAGTCATCCTGGGCCCACCACGCGTGGGTTTGGCTCCATTCGCTGCCACTGCCACTGCGGATCCAGCTTACTGGCAGGACTTAGAGTGTCCTCACTTGGGGAAACTCAGTTCCAGCCCCTCCTTTGGGGTTTCCTCCACTTCTACCCACATTCCCAACAACGTGGTGGTCTCTGGGCCACCTCCTGCTGGGGTACAGGCCTCTCCTTCAAGTCCTGAAGGCCAGCAACCGCAGTTTCTAGAGGATTCATCATTCTCCCTGCCTCTCCCGCCCGTGGGGGTTGCCCCATAAGACTTGCAGTAGCCCCCAACGCAACCATCTGGTTTGCCTTGGAAGCCTTTGGTATGCTATTGAACGTTTGCTTCCCTCACGTGTCCCATAGATCCCCACTTATCTTAGTCACTCGGACTGCTATGTCTCTGGCATTCTAGGCCCTCCACTGGGTGCTTGCGCACCCTGACTGGGAGCCCAGTCTAGTTCTTCTTAGCTTCATCCATGACAGATAAGTCCATAAAGTTGGATAGAATATATAACTAAAACATAAAATGGTTAATCTTTGGAGTCAATAAAGATATTTTAAATTGTGCAAACACTATTAAAGTTATTTACTGAAGTGTTATCAATCCCAATCTACTTATCAACCTACAAGAAACTCTCTTCCACCCTTCCCCTCTTAAATCCATATATTTAGGCAACTTCCATACTAATATACCCACCATTTTATATACCTGGATGCCTCTAGCATCCTTGTCACACTGGCTCAAATCCCTTGGTTATGATATCTCATGGTTAAATACCCCCATCTAGGCCAGTATTACACTAGTCCCTGACATCATCAAACATACCTGCTTTTATTTAAAAAATGAAAAACCACAAAAAGCAGAAACAATGTGTTGAAATCATTCATGTTCAAAATTTAGAGCCTTTAAAAATTGCTTCATCAAGCTAAGCTTTATATGAAGTGGGGAAAGACAATTCTGTCTCAGCTTTATTGCATGAAAACTAGAGCATGCACAGGAAAACTAACTTCATATTTGGAATCAATGATGCTAAAATACATAGAAACAGTTGAAAAATCTCATGCAATAGACAAAGTTTTTTTGCTCCCATGTATTAATTTTTAAAAATGTATACAAGGTGGGTCAAACTTGGGACAAATATACCACACAGAGATTTTTCTAGCCAGTACAGGTTTCAAACTTGTATTGAACAAAACCTGTACTAGGGTGGAAGCAGGAACTATCCTTCCAGGCTAACTACCCTTTCACCATGTATTATTGTAGTTTATATATTTAGCGTGATTCTGTTGAAAAATATTTATAGAAAGATTAATCAGAAGAAATACTAAAAGGCTTATCTGATGCAAGATTAAGATTTATAAGTAAAGACATATAAGATAAATCTAACAGCCTTGTAAAACTAAATTATATAGAAAATCACATCAGCCTTTCAGATAAAACCTTGAGCAAATATAAGAAGGATGAATTTAATTATCAGAATTACTTAAAAATATTTTAAAGATTACATCAAACTCAAATGCCATTTCAAATCTAGGTTCAGTTATTATTCAATCTGATAGCCAAATTCATTAGTTAATTAGCTTGTCAACTAAAAAGTTAAATCCATATTCAGTTTTGGATATTACTAACCCAATTAAGTCATTTTATCTATTACCTTGATCTTAAAAATATTCACTGATGCACCAGTACTGTTTATTATAATATAGCATATGATATGGAATTATTATAATGTTTGTTATCTGAAACCATACACAAATTGAAAGATACCTTTGGAGTATTGGATAACTAACAAATGTCCATATAAAAACTTTATTACATGGCAAAAGTTGCCTTTAATTTGTCCATGTATCCCACTTTTATCATTTTTAATCTTAGATAGATTAACAATTACCATCATATAAAATAGTTTCAACTTTAAATATTATACAAATTCTTATGATCTCAATACAGCCTATCTTTAGTTTTTATATTATTACTGGATTACTTTACACATTAGTCCTATAATTATATATATTGTTGTATCTCATGAAAAAAAAGCACAAAGTGAGCTAATAGTCTAATTAAGATCCAACAATATTGGTAGTGAGATCAATGGATTTAGGAAGTTTTTAGAATTTATCAAAATATTTAAATAACTACTAAACAACTTAGAAAATTAATAGTAATATCACCCATTCTCTAAACTATAAACTATATGACTATCTGATTATCTAAGAACATACAAACTATAACTCTATCTATCTCTATATAAATAAAAAAATTATATACATGTATGAGACACATTATCTCATTAACAAATGAACTAAGTAATACCAAACTTGACATAAATACTTTATAAATTTTGGGAATGATTGTCAGACAATTACAAGTCCAATATTGTGAGAAGAGAATTTCAGAGGTAAATAACAATAATATTGGACAAAGGACCCTGGCTGATTCTCAATGGGACCCCTCAAATTGTGTTAATACTTTTATAAATAATTATCAGGCAAATAGCACAAGTTTGGGCTATCAGATTGCTCCAACCATGTGGCAGAATCAGGGGAGTCTGTCTGAGGTTCCTCCTCGGGCCACTTCCAGGTTACTTTACACACCTAGGAGGAGACTACCCCCTTTTATAGAGTTAAAGGAGATCCCACAAGGTGCAAATATTTTCTCACGCATTGATTGGGTTAAATATTAAATCTTTGCCTAACAGACTAGTCCCACCCAGTATTGACCCTCAATAAGCCATTCCATTGAGGCAAAGTGAGACTCAAGAGATCTTATAGGTCAAATCCCCATGTCTTCTAATTTTGACATTCCTAGACTGATTCAAACTTTGAGCTTTTTGATTTGATTTATTGTGGGGAAGGCTGACCATGGGACGGACACTTCCGAATATGACTCAGGACAGACAAACTTAGTACCAGGGGAGGCACCCCAGAGAAGCAATGCTATCTCTTGTTGCCAGCGGGAACGCCACTTATGGGGAGGGAACGTGTGAAGGAGCCGTAGCCACTATTGAGCACGTGTGGAGGAAGGGGTCTGATTTGATGAACCAGACTGGGAACCAGGAGGAGACCAGCTGTTGGCGACGCAGTGGAAGGTATCCAAACATCCATGCTTGAAAGTGGTCCACCAAATGAGACCAGAATCTGTGGACAGTTTCTTAAAGGGTGGGGGTGGAGCCTGCGATGGCATCCAAGACAATCGTGTGGATGGTCCACATGGCGATTGCAACCACCAGAGCACGGAGGGAGGGTGGAAGGGATGAGGCCATTGATAGAGCAAACATATCTCTTGACAGACTGAAGGGATGCGTTTGATCCTGGCCCAGCAGACGTTGAACTTCGCGCCATATCACTTTAGAGGTGGGGCACTTCTCCAGGCGGTGGAACAGAGCTCCATACTGGCCGCACACGACACAGGATGAGTGTAAAGCGTTAGAGCTCAGCTGTATGGTACACCCGCCTCAGGCAGCGCCACACATGGGAACGGACTTGAGGCTGCAACAGAGGATGGTGTGCGTATTTCCAGATAGTTTTTTGGGTCTCAATGGAATAAGGGATGTCCATCATGTCCAGGTAGTCCACCCTGGATAGGACATGGGGCCGAATGGGGATCACGCCATCATTGATGGGTAGCCCCTGTACCTCTTGTGTGAACTGAGGAGAGGGGCGGCCTCTTCGGGTTGTATGTCTGCTAATACAAATTCTCCACTCTGCGCTTCGCATGGAGAGTAGGATTCGTTTGTAGTAGGTTTTAGTCCCGTGAGGACCTGTGGCCGATGTGTGTGATGCGAGGTATTTCATCAGGGAGTGGGGGTTTGATGGATTGTTGAGGCCCAAGGCTCGGGTGAAGTTGGAGCAGGCTGCGTGGGACCAGTGTTGGGATGGGAGTGTAGGAGCGGTGACAGCCGCGATCCAGGTGCCCAGGATCTTGGCAGCATGGGCTTTGAAGTCAAGCAGGCCCATGCCACCTTGATGATGAGGGCCAAACACGACCTCTGGCCGCACTGGTGGAGGGCGGCCTGACCAAAGCCATCCTTGCAGCAAGGCATACAGAGATTTGAAGAAGCTTGGGGAGAAGGGGATGGCGTGGGCTCCAAACCAGACTTTGGATAGGAGCATAGAGTTGGCTAGAACAACCCTGCCAGTAAGGGTAGCAGGGTGGGCTCTGAGAGAGGCGATTCGCTTTGACACGTTGTCCAGTATATGGCACTCCATTACTGCTGACGCGTATCTGCCTGCCTCCATCCACATGCCCAGATGGTGCACCGGTCCTATGGTAGGACGTGGCACGAAGGGGAGCACCAGTGGGGTGGTGTGTGTTGAGTTAGTAAGGTGTGGATGTGGGCGAGCAGATGGGCCGGGTTGGGAACTAATTGCTGGGGCCCAGAAGTTCTGAAACTGACTAAGGAGGATGATTTCGGTTTTGGAGGCGTTCAGTGCCGCGTTGCTTACCTGGGAATATTCCTGGATGAGGGCTTCAAGCGCGCGTGCATCTTTATTATTAGACACCCCCACCACGCAATCATCTGCAAATGCCATTATCTTGAATGGGGCTTGGCCTGGCACATGGACCCCAGTGAGTTGGGCATTCACATTTCGCAGTAGTGGGTCAAGGCTGAAGTTGTATAAGAGTGGGCTGAGGGGGTCCCCTTGTCGCAGGCCCCTTTGAGGGCGGACTACTTCCGTTAGGAAGCCTGGGCCACGCACTGCCATTGTCGCAGATTCTGTGAGCAGCATCACCCAGTTTATGAAGCGGGGGGGGGTAGGCGGAATTAATGGAGGCAGGCCCTTAGGTATTCCCAGTTTACTCTATCATAGGACTTTTGTTGGTCCAAGAATACCAGTGCCCCAGAGGCTGTGGACTGACATGCATTAGCCACGGAGTGCACGTTGTCCCAAATCGACCTTCTGGGGATGAAACCAAATTGTTCTGGGGAGATGGTGGCAGATGCTACAGTCCCTAAACGGTTAGCCATAATTTTTGTTAAAATTTTGGTGTCTGTGTTTGTTAGAGAAATGGGGCGCCAGTTGGCTAAGTCAAGCTTATCCCCTTTCTTGAAGAGTGTGACAGTAAAGGCCTCATGTCCTCCTGGTAGGAGGCGCGTTTCCAACAGGCTTTGGTTAAGTGAGGCGAGCAACAATGGGGATATATATTTGAAATACTTTTTGTAGAACTCATATGGAATGCCATCTGGGCCTGGGCATTTTTGGTTTGGCGCACCGCGAATGGCTGTCCATAATTTGTTCGGGGTAATTAAATTCATTATTTCTGGGTATCAGAAAATGGTGCAGATATGAGCTCAGTCGAGAAATTCCGCCACTTCGGCTGGCTGAATTGGTTCAGCTTGGTATACCTTGGAGTAATATTTTTGCGTTTTGATTGCCACTTCAGCTGGTGTGTCTGCAATGGAATTATCCAATCTTCGCACCTGTGTGCAGGCCACACTCTGGCGTGGTGCAAATTTTTTTAAAAAATATGTGGTGCACTTGTCACCTTTTGCGATGCATGTGGCCCTGTATTGAACGTAAACCTGATGTTTGTGTTGTCTTTTGAGTGCGTTGAGGTGGGCGGCTGCCTCCACCCACTTCCATCCCCATGCAGGGCTGTATCCTGTAGCTGGAATGTTGGACTCCAAGTGTTCCAATTCCACCAGAGCGTGCAAGATAACTGCCAATGTGGCTTGTGAGCATCTGGAGGAGAGATGGCGAGAGTGGCAGATGGTGTCCTCTTTGAAAGTTGCCCATGTGGAAATGGGGTCCGCGCAAAATGGTGCAACAAACAATTTTGCCAAAGTTGCCTCTTCCACCCACGTGGAAAATCCTGGCGACGCGAGCTTGGGGGGGCGGATTTTGCACCAATGTGGGGCCTTAGCAATTGTGACAGGTAGGTGGTAGGTTATTGAGACCAGTCGGTGGTTGGAGAATTCCATTTTCGTTGTTTTGAAGTGGGAGATGTGGGGTTGGAATTTTGCCAGCATTAGAATAAGGGCGATATGGGTCATGGACCTTAATTGGCCATTGTGGATGTGGGGACACATCATGTTTTTGAGCAGCAGGGCATGTTGCGGCAGTGCATCCAGTAACCCAAGGGTGGCCTTTAGAACGCGTAGTTCTACATGACCCTCTGGGGCGTGGGGTGAGGGAGGCCACCGGTCCATTGGTGAGGTTAGCCAACAGTTCATGTCGCTGACTAGGAAAGAATCAGGGGGTAGCAGGAGGGATTTGACCAACAAGAAAAATTCCTGATGCTCATGTGCACCGTTTGGGGCATAGATGTTGACTATTGCATGTGCTACGTCAGCCCACAAGAAGGTGATGGTGAGCACTCAGCCATATAGGAATGTTTCTGAGGATGTGAATTTGAAAAAATTAATTTTCTGAATTAGCACCCCACAGTGCTTCGCCTAAAAGGATAGGGATGGGAGGAGCATTGTTTTCCAAGCTTCCTCGGAACCTTGTGGACAGTGGGACTCCTGGATGGCCAGGATATCCACGGGTAGATTGTGTTGTAAAAAACTCAGTTTCCTAGCCTGGGACGGGGAGGCCTTGAGTCCAGCAATATTCAATATCCCTAAAGTGAAGATTTCCCCCATCGCACCTTAGGTGTGAGGGGTGGGCACCCAGGCCCACCAGCCTCCTCTAGATCCCCATGGGCTTTCACAGCAGCGTGGGTGTTAGCAGCAATGCTATCAGAGTTTTTGTTGACTTTTGCAGAAAGATTTGCATTAGCTTTGGCCTTTGCTTTCTGTTTCCCTGACGTCAGACAAATTTTTTGCAGTGCGGACAAGTTTGGTGCACCATTGAGCGGGTCAAAAAAATTTTCAGTTGGGATAGGTCCCAAATCGGTTTCAACTGGAGCTTGGGTGCAACGATTGGGTGAGATTGAATCTCCCATCAGATCCTCAGATTGAGTGGCCCACTCAGCATGGGCTTCCAAATATGATTGGATGATGGATTCCCAAGTTGCTTCCACCGCGAAGGTCTCCATGTCCTCCTGGTGTTGTGAGGTGTGGGATAGCGGTGGTGGCCTTGGCCGCTTCCTTGGCCACGGCCCTATGGGCCTGTTTGGCCTTCTTCCGTTCCTGCGTGGAGATAGGCTTTACCAATAGGTAGCAGCCTTGTGCTCCCCACGGGAAAGCCTCCTTGGTGCTTGCGGTTGGTTTGTAGTGCGCCTCTCCATTGGCCATGGCCACCGGGGGGTGCTCTTGGAATGTGACGCCCTCCTTGATGGGGCATGCATGTGCCTTATGGCCGAACGCGTCACAGTGGGTGCAAATGGGGGGCGCGCTGTCCATGGTCACCTGGAATGGGTGGGTGGTATGCCCTGCAATATTAATAAAAGTGGAGTGCGGGATCTGGGTTAGGTCCTTTGCGATCTCCTCAGTTGGGGTCAGAACTTTGATGGCTTTGCCGGTGCACAGGTGTGGCATCAGTGTGAAGCGTTGCATTTCAAAAGATTGTATTTCGCCATATATGGCAAGACCATCTTTCAGGTGTTGTTCCAAAATGTCATGTTTTACTGTAGTAGGCAAAAAGTCAAACGTGAGGAAAATTTGGTTTGATTTTTGTCCATCTGGTGCATTTGGTTTTGATGACCCATTGCCCTTCGGGGAGGTTGACCACTATGTGCACCACTGCAGCCTCATCTGCTGCTTTTTTGCTTTCAAAACCTAGGTCCATCCAACCGCGCAACATGGAGTGAGGTGCAACGTACACCGCGGTCAGGAAAACTTTGTGTACATCTTCACAAAATTTTTCCCATAAGGCCGTTTTTTGGATGTCCAGATACACACAGACTCTGAATTCCACCGACGAAAGTGGCTAGGAGTGTGGCGTGTTGATGTACTGGTTGCATCATGCTTGCCATGTGAGTATCTTTGGGAAAATTGTGACCGCCGGTTTTTTAAGATTTTTGCCTATTCCGCCAGATTCTCTGGGTCGTTTTTGAACGTTGGAGGCCGCGGGCCTTCCACCTGCTCCTCTTACCTTGCTTGCCCAACTGCTCCCTGACATGGGCGCAGACTAATCACCTCTGTGAGATTATCAAACTAGATCAGTCTTGAATTGAATAGGTTGCAAAAGTGTTTGCAACGAGAAAGAAAAGTATCTCAAACTTTAAACTTTTTCCTAATAAAAACTAAACACCAATATATTAAGAGGGTTTGCTCTTTGACCTCCAAGATTAACTTAATAAAATTATATATAACCCAGTTTTTAGTGTTTTATAAAATTTTTCATATTTTAATTTTAAGTGGTCTTAATTCCCCCTGACAATATTTAACCTGCAATAGAGAAAACTATTTCTCCTGCAAATTATTGTGATAATTCAGGTGAAAAATGCACCAGCAAGCAACCCAAAATGTCATGGAAACAGCAAGGGCAACTAAGACCAATCTGCCAAGCTGAGTGCTGGAGCACCCAAATGACAAGCCTGAATGTGTAACAGTTGGAAAAATCCCAGTTTCAGCCGCTGTATAATAAATGATGCTTCTGGCACACTGACAGCACCAAAGCAGACTAACTTTGAGTAGGTAGAGGTTTGGTGCATCAACAGTGCCAAAATATTCCTACACTGAGTTAGTTATGAAAGGCCTTTATTGTGGTTAGTCTGACCCAACCACGCAAAAAACTCCTCAAAACTGGATACCTGAAAAAGACCAATGAGTAAGCGAGATATTATAACCCCAAAACAACCTTTATTTTATTCTGGAGTTAAAAAGGGCCCACCAAACAAAGCTTTTCTGGGGAGCAACAGACAATGCTCCCCAGAAGGGAAAGCTAGGGGCAAAATTCCAAAATAAGCTTTCAGAATTGGCGGGTGCACCTTTTAATGGCTGCCCTTTGGGGGCCTCACCCAAATCATTGATTAAGCGCATATAAGCCTAATATACAATTTGGGTGAGGCAAAACCTGCGCCCAAAACTTACTGAACCAAAATCCTTTTAAAATGATTCAACTTGGATTTGGAAAATAAATCTGAGTCAAAATGCAACAATCAATATGAACTCAATTTTTACAGAATGCCAGAGGCACTGCTGCTTGAGTGACTGTTTTGAATATGGGAAGGAATTTGCCACTGAGTGCCCATGAGCCATAGTTGTATATACAAACCTAGTGATAACCAGGCAAACATGGCCCTGGGGCCTGTGGGTTGTTGAAATAATTGAGTTGGGAAGGGTAGTTTGGATTTTAACATTATAAAACTAAAATTGGGAAATGTAATTTTTTATTAGAAATGTAAGAAAGAAAATAACTGTCAATTTTTTCATTGTGCTATGACTGATTATATAGATGATTGATAATAAGGGAATATTTTAGGAAAGCTCAGTATTGGGGCCCTCAAAAATTTGACCTAAACTGGCGAACTTTAAGCAAGGGGGGAAATGATAACAAACCTAATTGAAATCAACATTATAAGAGTTGGCGGTGGGCTGAGTTGCTGCCTATTCAGCCTCAGATGCCTGAGCTATGGGTTTACCAATTTTCTGATGATTCATTCAATGGAATCTCACCCAATGGGCAAAGGGAACCTCCCAGGGCCACCACACATAAAATAAGATTACAATAGGTTAGGAACAGATTCAGGATACCCAACTCACCTGCACCTAGTCACTTTAGCATCTGTTCAGAAATACGGGATTCTTTGAGCAATAATCCTGATATGATAGAGGAGGGTCCCAATTTAGCAACAACTTTCAATGATAACCTGATGCCATTGGTAAATATTGCTAAAGATCTGACACCCAGAATTCTCATCTTAGTAGATACAAGCCTGTTGGGTGTTGTTTTCAAATTTTCGAAGGAAGATTTTGAATTGACAACAGCAATTTCCAATGACCCAATGCCATTGGTGAGTTTTTGTGGGGATTTGATCCTGAACACATTCGTTTTGGCAGATACACGCCCCTCAGGCTTTATATCCAATGGTTTTGAAGCTGTTTTCATGCCAATAACATCGTTTATTAGTGGTTCAATGCCACTGGCAGGGGTGACTGAAAATTTAACTTCTGATACTCCATTACCTGAATGTGCACGCCCATTGGGACTTGTTGCTGTGGGTGTAGGTTTCCTGGATATTTCAGCACAAATTTTTCAATTCACCATACTAATTTGGCAGAAGAAATTGCAGGGACAGGCAGGGGAATCTTCAGAGGGATGTCTGTTACTCAGCGTTCATCTACCACCTGGTCGAGATCATCCTGCATGATGAGAGGGATATCTACCCTCTTAGGACCCTTCTTAGTGGGGAATGAGAATACTGCCTGATCTAGGCAGAGGGGTCACTCCCCCAGACTTACAATATGAGCTTCCCGCCAACCAATTTTTTATGTACCCTACCTATTATTCATATCTCTAATTAACTAGATAAAGCCGAGATTGACAAAGTCCACACCCTGCTTGAGGCCTATAATGACATTTTCTCCAAATCTGACACTGACTATGGTCAGATGAAGGGGTGGTTTCATACTACTGATGTTAGGGAGGCTCTTTTTATCCGCTCTAAACCCTACTGCAAATCTAAAGTTAAGGAACTACAGATGTGGACGGGTCTCAAACAGCTGTTGGAAGATGGGTTGCTAGTGCCTCCCCAAAGCCCTTGATCATCCCCGCTCCTGTTGATAAAGAAGAAAAATGGAGGTCATTGGGCAGTGATGGACTACCACAAATTAAACAACCTCACAAAGAAGGATATTTACCCTATCTCCCGCATTGATGATGCTCTGGCCCAATTCTCTGGATCTAAATTCTTCTCCGCTATGGACTTGGCAAGAGGGTACTGGCAGATGGACCTTTCTCCACAGGATCAGGAGAAGTGTGTCCTTATCTGAAGTGAGGGTTTGTTCCAACTCACTCAGCTACCTAAGGGGTTGTTTAATGTGCCTTCTACTTTTCAGCGGGCAATGGATCACAATCTCCAGTATCTTAAGCTGAGCTGTATGATTGTCTATCTTGATGTCATCGCCATCTTCTTCAAGAGTTTCAACGAGCACCTCAAGCATCTAAAAGAAGTGTTCCAATGCTTATGAGCATCTAATATCAAATTAAAGCCCTAAAAATGCACGTTTTTCCATAAGAAGCTGGAGTTCCTTGGGCATGCCATCTCACAAGATGAGGTTCAACCCCTTCTAAGATAAGGTTAAGCAATATCCAAGAAGCCGGCGCTCAAAACCCTTTGTGACATCCAGGTATTCTTGGGCATGTTAGGGTGTTGCCAACAATTCATCCCCTAAATTTGCCCAGCTTAGCGAGCCTCTTGTACATCTCATGGCTAAGAACATTCCATTCCAATGGGGTGCTGAAAAAAGGCCGCGTTTGAGACTCTGAAGGAGATATTGCAAAAAAGGCCTATTCTTCTTCACCCTGACTATGACAAGCCTTTCATGTTGTTCACTGATGCCTCCAACTATGCCGTTGGAGCTATCTTGGCTCAGTTAGATGAAAATGGGGTCAATCATATTGTGTCTTATTTCGGCAAGTTGCTCTCAAAAGAAGAGTGCAACAGCAGTATCCCTGAAAATAAGTGCCTTGCCTTCTTACTCTCTGTCAAATATTATCACCCTTTTTTATATGGGACTTCATTTAAAGTGATTACTGACCACGCATCCTTAATTGGTTGCAGAATATGAAAGATCCCACTGGACGGTTGGCACGCTGATCTTTGAAGCTCCAGTACTATGATATGACCATTGAGCACTGATCTGGAACGTGCCACATGAATGTCAATGGGTCAAACCAGCTGCCAGTCCTTCACTTAGACAATAGTGAAGAGTATAGGTTATGTGATCTCCTCATGACTTCTGACGCATGGGCTGATAAAGACAAACCAGTACAAAAGATGCTAGCTTGGCACTCCCACAACACCAAGGTGGAGAGTGGCAAGTTATATAAGAAAGTTAAAGTAAACTGGTTGCATTATCTATGGCTGTCATAGCGAGTAACTGTGATCCTGGATTCTCACATTATCATGGGCTATAGCAGAGTCCAAAAAACCTATGTTGCAAAATCGACCATGGGCTCCACTAGTGTGCCAGGCCAACCAGTATGAAGACTGGTAGCCTTTTGCTGCTTCACCTTCATTGGCGTACCAACCCCTACAAGTCACGTCCAACCCACCAACTAACCACCAAAGACTTTTCCTTTATCCCCAGGCGTCCTCAGCGTGTGCCCCGGCAAGTCCTGCCCTCTTCCTGGGCAGCTCAGGCACTTCCGCGCTGCCCCACCCTCATGACCCTTCGCCAACCCATCTGGGCATGCCCCGGTGAGTCCATCCCCCTTCCTGGGTGACTATGGCAACTCCCACGCTGCACCCTGATAGGGTTGGCGGCCTATCAGTTCATCCGCTGGTAGCCATCTGGCCAGGTTCCTGCCAGTTCCTCATAGAGAGGAGACATGGGAGCTGGCAGCACTGGCCACTCCAGGCGTGATCACCCTCGCCTATGGGGATCTCATATCCCACCTTCCCCACTCTAGTTGCACTAAGCTACTTTAAACAAACAGGAAAGATTGGCATATGAGAGAAGTTTAATAGGAGGGAATGAACGACTATTTATACTACTTTCAAAGATACTGCGCCCAAGTGCTCTTTGGCCAACCAACTAGTGGAAAACCCATCAGCCTCTTGATTCCAAACCTTTATCATGTCGTAAACTTTATTAATTCTTACTCAAAGAGATTCCATCCGAATCTGCTCATCTAATAACTGAATATTAAATTAGGTCAATCCATCCTCAGCATAAGTCTCTGGTCAATTGTATATAAATTTGTATATAAATAGGACTTCAAGCATCTTTGGCATGAGTCACCGTGCTCCAAATTAGTTGGTAGAACCATTTCAGATGATTCATAACAGATTCATTAGCTTTTCACTGAAAACTCCCACAACATTCTTTGGATGACCTTTCAGCAGTAAATGCAGCTTTTGCTGAACCTAAACTCTATTAATTTTATAACATTAAATAGTATCAAACTAGGTGATTAGCCAGCAATTATGCCTGACTAATCAAAACCCCCAGTTCTGATACTATCAGAAGATCATCTGGTTAAAATCTCAACATTGCCCTCTACTTAACCAGATGATATCCTTCAGCGTGACCCACCCCAATGGTGGGTCAAGACCTCCAGCGCCCTCCTGAAGGAGCGCTGGTCTTAACCAGTGGCTTTCGCCACTCTGTAACAAAACCTCCAACTACTCAAGCAGCCCACTAGTGAAACCCCCTGTAGTGAGCACCACTGTCACAAAATCGACCATGGGCTCTGCTAGTGTGCCAGGCCAACCAGTATTAAGACTGGTGGCCTTTTGCTGTTTTGCTAATTGCAATACCAACCCCTACAAGTCCGCGTCCAACCCACCAACTAACCACCAATGGCTTTGCCTTTAGCCCCAGGAGTCCTCATCATGTGCCCCAGCAAGTCCTGCCCCCTTCCTGGGCGGCTCAGGCACTTCTGCACTGCCCCACCCTCATGACCCTTCACCAACCTATCTGGGCATGCCCAATGATTCCATCCCCCTTCCTGGGTGGCTATGGCAACCCCCGCACTTCACCCCACTAGGGTTGGCGGCATGTCAGTGCATCCGCTGATAGTCAGCTGGCCAGGTTCCCGCTAATCCTCATAGAGAGGAGGCATGGGAGTTGGCAGCTCCGGCCACTCCAGGCATGATCACCCACGCCTATTGGGGATCTCTTATACCATCTTCCCCACTCTAGTTGCACTAAGCTACTTCAAACAAACATGGAAGATGGGCAAACAAAAGATGTTTATTAGGATATAATGAACGACTATTTATACTACTTTCAGGGCTACTGCGCCCAAGTGCTCTTTGGCCAATCAACTACTGGAAAACTCATCAGCCTCTAAATTCCAAACCTCTATCAGATTGTAAACTTTAAACATTCATACTCATAGCGATTCCCTCCAGATGTGCTCATCTGATCACCAAATATCAAATTAGGTTAATCCATCCTCAGCATAAGTCACTGGTCGATCATATATAAATTTGTATATAAATAGGACTTTGGCATCCTTGGCATGAGTCCCAGGTGCTCCAAAATTAGTTGGTAGAACCATTTCAGATGATTCATAAAGTAATCATCAGCTTTTCACTGGAAACTCCCACAACGATCTTTGGATGGCCTTTCAGCAGTGAACGCAGCTTCCGCCAAACCTAAACTCAATTAAATATATAATGTCATATAGTATCAACTAGGTGATTAGCCAGCAATTACACCTGACTAATTGAACCCCTATTTCTGATACTATCAGAAGAAATATCTAATTAAAATCCTAACACCCTACAATTGGGTTAAGGAGCGGTATTACTGGGAGGGCACCATGGAGACCATAGCTGAGACCTGGATGCCTATCTGACCTGTAAAAATAATCCAGCTATAAGACCCACTATCAGTACCAACCTACAAACATCCCAACAACATTTCCACGCCATAAGTTTGGATGTGATAGGTCTCTCCCTCCAGACTACCTGAAATTATTATATTTTAGTTGGAATTGATCATTTTATTAAATGAGTTGAAGCTGTTGCTCTCCCCGCTCAGACTTCAAAAGCCACTGCCGCCTTCTTACATTAATACATTTTCATGTGGCATGGTTGCCCTCAGGGCTCCTTTGTGACAATGGGAAAACTTCACCTCATTGGTGGTAAAGCTCCTTACCACCTCCATGGGAACACAACAACTCTTCTCAGCTCCCTATAACCCATCTGCAAATGGTGCTGTAGAAAAGAGTTAATGGCACCCTGGTCTCTATACTTACAAAATGGATAGTTCAGACCTCTCCACTGGGATATCCACTTGCTATAAAGTTCCTCATAGCCTACTGGATTAGTTACCATTGCATCCTCAAGATGTCCCCTTTCTATGTTTTGTATGGACAAGAACCTGGGGTACCAGCTTTACTAGCCAAATATATTTTCTTTTTCAGAACTGACCTTGAGCAAGCCATGAAAAAGTTGTCCTGGCACATCATCCAACTACAAGCAGAGCTATGACTAACTTGACAACGACTGTCACTAAAGAAGGTAAAGCCGCATCTAGTACTAAAAAAAGAAGGCTAAGCCGCTAATGAGAGCTGGGCTCCTCTCCCTTCCTTCCAAGTATCAGATTTGGTACTGTATTACCACAATCAGATTACCCATAGAAATGATAAGCTTGGGTCTATCTGGGAGGGACCTTTTGTAGATATATATAAGCAAGGGGATGAATAATCTATCAAATCTCTTGCTTCTGGAGTCAAAATCAACTGGTTCTATGGCCAGTTCTTACACCTTTATTTACCCCTAACACTCTTGAAGGGAGGGTAATGTCAGACAATTACAAGTCCAATATTGTGAGAAGAGCATTTAAAAGGTAAATAACAAAAATATTGGACAAAGGACCTGGCTGATTCTCAATGGGACCCCTCAAATTGGGTTAATACTTTTATAAATAATTCTCGGGAAAATAACACAATTTTGGGCCAACAGATTGCACCAACCATGTGGCAGATCAGGGGAGTCTGTCTGAAGTTTTTCCTCGGGCCACTTTCCAGGTTACTTTACGCACCTAGGCGGAGACCACCCACTTTTATAGGTTTATTGGAGATCCCACAACGTGCAAATATTTTCCCCACATTAATTGGGTTAAATATTAGATCTTTGCCTAACAGACTATTCCTATCCAGTATTGACCCTCAATAAGCCATTACATTGAAGCAAAGTGAGACTTAAGAGCTCTGATAGAGCAAATTACCATATTTCCTAACTTGGAAATTCCTAAACTGATCCAAACTTTGATCCTTGACACAATCATATACTAAGCACCAAGATACTAAGAGGGTTTGCTCTTTGACCCCCAAAATCAACTTAAGAAAAAATATATAAAACCTAGCTTTTAGTATTATAAAATTTCTAATATTTTAATTTTAAGAGGTCTAAGTTCCCCCTGACAATATTTAACCTGCAGTAGAGAAACCTACATGTTGGGATTTTTGCCCATATTCCCAGCCTGCTAGACTACCAGGAATCGCTAGGGGATAATTCCTAAGGCAGAAGTGAATTGGAAATCAGTTGGCCCAAGATTTTGGAGTAACTATGTTTGGGGGATTTTGGGATATTTTCCTGGTTGTATCCATTTGGGATCGATCTGGACAAATACTTAAGATCTCTTCAGGTGGGGTTGCTGACAAAATAGGGGCATCTGATAGTGATTAACTATCAGGTGTACTTATCGGGATTGGTCAGGTTTCATCACTGAATGATTGGGAATGAATAGCAGGTTGTGAGGCGAGTGATGCCGCCTGCAACTAGAGAATCAATAAGTTGGTGTGTGATCTGCCTTGATGGGTAATAAGTTTCATTACCTAAGCAGGTGACAAGCCAAATATGGTTGGTTCTCTTGAATCAAGAGGAAAACGTTAGGGACACGGTTTTTTTCCATTAAGGTCACAAGGATGTTAATGACGGAATCCTAGCCAGGATAGGGAATACTATTGCTGCCAAGATGAGGATGGGTGATTCAATGGCAATGGCTGCCTTTTCATCAAAGAGGTGTCAACTGAGGGTTAGATGACCTAATCCCCACTATAAATTCCCTAGGATTCACTTATAATAAAACAGATAATAAAACAGTATTTGCAAGAACAAATAAGAAGTTCTATAGTTTTCATATGGTATATAGTTTAAGTATTAAACTATTGTCAGCTTTCAATTGTGCTATTTTTCTCAATAATATTATTGCCGTGTGCAAAAATTGGGAGACTCTTAGTGAAAAGAGTAAAGATCTGAGTGGGATCTAGAGAAGAGGGTTACATAGTCAGGGATTGCTGCTGACTGTTTGTTGGATGAAGAGACTGTCACCAGGGAATTTCAGCAAAAATTAGGTTGGACAGAATGAGGGAATGAATCCCTAGATCATGGCATCTCAAGTATTTAATTGGTAATACTGGCCAAGCGTTGGCCAAAAATAAAAAAATTTATACTCAACTATAGATAATAGTCATCATACTTTTATCAACTGATAATCTATTATACTATACAACGCGGACAAAGTGCACAAGAAAACTGAACTTGTGCAGTAAAAAGATTACTATTGTTGTTTGCCAATATGAACCAATAAGTAAATTTTTACACCACCTTTTCCTGCAAATTATTGTGATAATTCATGTGAAAATACACCAGCAAACAACCTAAAAACTTAATTCTCACAATGGTAGTAGGCTATTTTCCAAAAAATAGATTATATTAATTTTAATAAAAGACTTATATAAAAAATATTACATTTTAATGGTAATGTATATCATTATGTCTGGTCATTTTGGTGCTATTCATTTAAATTTATAGGTTCATAGGTTAAAAATTGTTGATAGTTTTAGTTTTCTAAGCTCAACAATTGGGACTTTTTCTTTCCACATGATCTCACTTTGAGCAAATTTTACAAAAAAGAGTTTATTCTACCTACGCCATCTGGTCATGCCCATTTTTCTAAAAATGTCCGCAGATCCTCTGACTGCTGCTCCAATGTGGGGTAGTGGTGCTCCACCACCTAGCGTTTTCTGCCCTGTGGGCAAACGCGTTTGCATGGGGTCAATAGCCTGCCAAATTCTTCTGGCAATTTTTTTCCTCACAGGACTTAGTGCTCCACCTGGAGCGCATCCACCCTTCTTACCCCTATCCTCTCGCCCTACCTCACTCCACTATTCAATTTTACCTACAAGTTGACTATGGGCATTTATTGCAGTATGCTGATAAGGCAATGATTGAGTTGGTCACCGCTTCATTTGCACTGGTTGACTTTATCAATTTCTGCCAGTTCAAGGGCTATTTTGACATAGGCTTCCTAATGGAGTAGGATGCTGCACAGCAGCTTTAACCCCCCTTCTTTATAAAAATACTCCCATTTTTACTACCTATACTTGCCTTCCTTCAGATACCAAATTGGTGGTGTCCTAGGCATCCCTCCCATCTCACCTCCTACCCCAGATTTTATATGATCAGCTTAAGGTGGGGCTTCTGGCTTATGGAACACAGCCTAGCCATGTCTTCACTATTCCTTCTAGTGCAGAGCGCCTTGCTGCACTTTGCACCACTGCCACCAATTATTCCACACCACCCTGCCATAGCCCAGCAAATCTCCCAGGCTTGTATCACAGCAGCACATGAGCACTTCTTTTAGACTTGGGTGGATAATGATTATCAAATTTGTCCTTTCTGTTTGGACTCATCCACTCAAAAAAAAAATCCTGCCCCAAGCCACTTTCTCTGGTGTGGCCTCTGAGCCACATTCAGCGGAATCTAAATGAGGCAATTTTGTTGCCCCTCCCACTCAACTTTCTTGTTCATTAGGCCAGAGTGATAAATCAGCTCCCACCAAATCACCCACCCACATTAGCCCACCCAATTTTGCCCATACCAATTAGAGTCAGGCCTGGACCACAATGTGCACCCAAACAGCCCATTTGACTCCTACCTACCCGAATTCTCCATCCACAATTCTTGTGAACCAATGTTCATGTACTATTGGCCAAAATTGATAAATCAGGTAACGTTATAATAATTAAGGTATCCAGTGAACCTCTCAGCCAACTTGATTATGGTTGGGCCAAATTTTACACTTCTGATTTTGACAAAATCCCAACCCCCAAGTGAATTGCTACTAAACCTAATGCCATCCCCTATCAAAGTGACCACCAGCTTACCTTAGCATTGGTGGCCTCACCTTATTGCCCAAACCTAAGCAAAGCAGTGGCCCAGTCAGTTTCTCAATACCATAAAGTGTTGTCCATACTCAACTTCCCCCTGATTATCCCAATGCAGCACTGTAACGGGTGGGCTCGCGCCAATATGCCACAAAGGAATTGGGTGATAAGAGCCATGTTGCTGAAAAAACTAGGGACAGGTCCAAAGAAACCCATTTCCAAACCCTCCCGCCATGTCTCATCATTGCTACATATTCCTGCACCACTGTTCCCACGACGCTAAATATCAACAGCAGGGTCTGGCACCATGAGAGGGCTGAGAATAACACAAACGCCTCACCAAGCCTCCTAGTTGAGCTCATCACTTGAATATAATAGTATATTTGAATAAAATAAGGATAAGATTTATAATAGCAAGGGATTTATTTGAATTTCTTAATTCTTCTTAGAAGATAAAACTGGCCATTCAGACCCCAACCATCCCCTAATAAATAGCACTCTGCTAGTCTTCTAATAAGCTCCCCCTCCTACAATAGGCTTTCTCAAACACCATCCAACACATTGCTTGAAAAGACTTCTTATCCCACCAGATCATCATACACGCCATTCAAAACCCTGATATCATATTATCTCAGCTGCATCTCAATCTTAGAACATCAAATCTCTTACTCTCAATCCCATAACCCCCCATCTGACTCACCACCAACTCTAACTCTCTCAAATCATTCTCTGACACTTCTATCCTAGATGAGGCCCCTCCTACTGAAGCAATGAGCAGATTATATGCAGCCTGACCTGAAGCAATGTGCGGATCAAGTGCAATTTGATCCGTTAAATCACCCCCTGGGAGGCCCAATTCTCCTGGACCTTCCCCAGACATTGCGCACAGTCCTTTTTCTGCCACATCACCTCCTCCACCAGGTAATCTTTCCACTTCACCAGCAATTGCTCCCAGCCTTTCACCCATCTCAAATCTAATATCCGCCCCACCTCATATTCTTGAACATCCCCTTCCCTAGGGTTTAACCTTTCTGGTTGATATGGACCCCTTCCTTTGAACGCCCATAATTGAGGAGCATGATTTACAAGATACCTTAGAAACTTATGGCAATCCCAATGTGAAAGTAACACAATTTTTAGATCAAATGATCTGGTATGGGTCCAAAAACTTCAGTCCCAGCTTGCGTCTCTTAACTGGAACAGTATAGTTCTTAGCCGCCACCAATAACCAGTCCCCAGGCTCAAATTCCGGATCTGGCGCTCTTTGTAGATCTGCCTGTTGCTTCTGCCAAGCCACTGATTGATCCAAATTTCCTCATAGTCACTTCCTAATATCCGCCATGGTATGCTCCATCTCATCCGCTCCTTGACACACTCCACCCACAGATCCCCCATCCAATCTGGGATTTAGACCATGATTTGTGTAAAATGGAGTCATGATTGTTGATGTTTGACAATGATTGTTATAAGCGAATTGGGCCAATTGAACCCACAGAACCCAGTCATCCTGCCAATCAGAGATGTAACACTGGAGATACTGCTCAAGTACTTGATTCACCCTCTCCATCTGTCCGCTAGATTAGGGATGGTATGCCGAGGACCAACAAGGCCTGATTTCCAAATTTTTCAAAAACTTGACCAGAATTTCGAGATAAACTGTGGACCATGGTCCAAAACAATTTCCTCAGGTAATCCATTCTGGGAGAAATCTTCATCAATGAAAATCCTAACTGCATCCTTTGCTGAAAATCTCCCTGTACATGGAAAAAACTTGGCGTATTTGGTCAGTCTATATATGATCACCATAACTGCATCTTTCCCCTGAACTTTCAGGAGACCCATTATAAAATCAATGCTAATTGAACTTTATGGCACACGCGGTATCTGCAGTGGTTTTAACTTACCCAATGAAGGTTCTATTAAGGGTTTTGATTTTAACATACTAAACATTCCCTCACATACTTCTTGACATCCTTCTGCAGGCCAGGCCACGAATGTTCTCATTGCAACAACTCCACCATCTTCTTTGCTCCTGTATGACCCGCTAACAGTGATCATGAGAAACCCAAATTACCTCCCATTGTAACAATGGATTTGGCACCCACACGTGAGAATCAAGGTATACCACCCCACGCCTCTTCATGAAGGATCTATGGCGCCCATGTGGATGTCCTTCCACTATCTCAGCTTTTAATCACTATCCAAATTCTGACCTTTCCTGCTTCTGGCGGACCTCCTCCACCAACTCACTTCCCCATCCTCAATCATCACAAATTGATCTGATCAGAACATTGTGGCTGTATTAAATTTCTCCAATCATTCTTTTTATAAGCTAAGTCTGCATCCCAACTCAACCAGTCTTCTAAAATATCTTTCAAACCTGGCCTGTATTCTACCTAGAAATTTTATTGGACTAACTCCACATGCCATCTGGCTTACCGCTGATCAATCTTCCTTGGTTCCTGATAATATTCCAACGCTCTATGGTCTGCTCAAACAACAAAAGGTTGTTGGGCATAAAGCAGGTGGTGCTGCCATCCTTGCAAGGCTGCCATCACTGCCAGTAGTTCCTTATCATATATCAGATAATTAGTTTCAGTGAGGATCATCTTGCGGCTAAAATAACACAAGGGGTGTTCAAGCCCGTCTTCCCCCTCCTGTAGTAACACCGCACCTACGGCATAATTTGAAGCATCAGTTTCTACCACAAATGGCTTCTCGGGATCTGGATGGGTCAAGACAGGATCATTGAGTAACACATACTTTAATAATTCAAATGCCTGCTCTACTTTCCTTACCCACACAAGCGGAAAATCCTGCATTAGATTCATGAGAGGTAAGGCCATTTGAGATAGATTTCTCACAAAACATCGTAGGAGATTCAATTCCCAAAAAACTCTGCATCCCCATTTGATCAGTAGGGGCCTTCCATGCTCATACCATGCGCAGTTTATCTGGACATACTTCTAATCCATTCTGGAGCACCACGTTGCCTAGTAACGTCACCAAACTTAAATTGAATTCACACTTGGAAGGTTTCAATCTCAGAACCATATGGCTAATTGCCCCCAGAACTTCCCAAACATCTCGGACATGATCCTCTTGGGACCATGAAAACACTAAGATTTCATCCATATAGGCGGCACAGCATCAACTGATCATTCCTCTGAGAAATTATCAATCATCCTCTGAAACACCACTGGGGCATTTCTCAGACTGAACAGCATTATGCGACATTGATACACCCCAAAGGGACACTTAAACGTGGTGTATTTTTGATGTTCTAGTCTCACTGGTACCTGATTGAATGCATCTGTGAGATCTAACTTTGTAAAAATTGTGCATCTGGTAACCATTTGGAGAATATCCTCCAACAAAGGCATCAGATACAGATCAGGCTCAGTGATCAAGTTCAGACCTCAGAAATCCACACATGAGCATAGTTTGCCGCTTGCTTTTGGCACCAATAATACAGGAGACATAACTGGCAACTTAGAAGGCTCAATTAATCCTTTGTCCAACATTGATTTCGCATGGCTCTCCAGTGCTCTTTTTTCTTTTTGGTTAAGTGGGTATACCAGACATCCCCAGGGAAGCTCTGACCCCTCCTTAAACTGGAATGGAAATGCAAAAGAACCAGAGGGAGAAAAAGGTGAGTTTCCAATAGGTCCAAATACACTCACAAAGTCACTATATTCGGTCATTAACTCTACCTCCTGCATTCCCCCATCTTTCTGAGTCTACTTGGAGCATCATCTCCAACCTCCATCTTCCATCTCATCTGAGGCCCTGATGGAGGATTCAAAGAAATTGTATTAAGAAGAAGATCAACCTGGGGTCTGTAAATGATGCCACCACCGCATCCCCAATACCACAGCATGGGCAAGATTTATGATTGCACAGAAGCCCTCTTTATCCAAAATTGGTTCTGCCAAACAACTACCCAAGTCTCCAAACGCTATGAGGGAGCGCTCCTTGACACGTCAGCAAACACCATAGGACCCTTCTTAATTTCCAACTTCAAACTTTTTGCCATGGCGAATTCTACATAGTTTTTCTCAGCCCCTGTATCCACCAGGGCCAACACCCTCTTTGACTGACCTTGTAAATATAACTCCACCGGAATAAATAACCTAGGATAAAGCAAAGAAGTAGATTTAATGTTTAAAGCATTCTCAGATTGCAACTTTGCAGATAAGGTAGGTTTGAGACCATTGTTCTTCCTGTGTCCCTGACCTCCTGTTCTCCCTGACTCCTTAACATTTCTCAGGCGGAACCCTCCAAGGATACATCTAAAATTTTTGGGTGATCCCTGCCACCCTCCTTGACCTCTACGAGCCACTGCAGGTGACTGGCCCCTTCCTGGAGACATAGAATCCTCCAACCAGTTTTGTGCTAAGGCCAATTGTTTCTCAATCTGTACCGCCAATGCAATTTTTTCAGCCAATGTACTCTGAACTTTAGCAGCCGCCATAGCGGCCAACATATCCACTTGCAGAATCTGTCAAAACATTTGCAATGATTGCAAATCCAATACTTGTGCTGCTTTCGCCATAGATCAAAAAATCTACCCATATTCTTCAACTGATCCTTGCCCCTGACTCACCGTCAGCAAAGCCAACCATGCCTTGTCCTGCACATCACTTGGACAAGCAGACTAGTCAATCCAATTGACACACTCATCCATGGAACATGGAAGGTGACCTTGATCCTCAATCAGTTCTTGCACCCACCCCACCAGGTCTGAAGGTAGTGCCTCCACAATCTGCGCAATCTGCAGCGAGAAAGGGGTCTCTCCTCCCATCACTTGATCCAACTGTTCCTGAAAACAAACTTGTGAAACCACTTGGTAAATCTTCTCCAAAGCCTCCATGGGCGATGCCGCCCAACCTTTTGGAAGTTTAGATACTCCATGGCTTTCCTCCACCTCCACAGGACTAGTGCCACATACCTGAACCTCCTCTCTTATCATGAACATTAAAGTGAAACTCACCATCACCACTGTCAAAACATGACAATATCATTTCTCCCTCCTGGTGCCACCACCTCTTCTTGGGGCCCCACAAGACTGACAAAAATGTATTTGAGTTGCGGTTAATATAACAGGCGGGTTTGCACCAATATGCCACAAAGGAATTTAAAAGTAAGAGCCACATCGCTGACCATACTAGGGACAGGCCTGCCAAAGCCCATCCCTGCCCTTCTGCCATACCTCATCATTGCTACATATTCCTGCACCACTGTTCCCACGATGCTACATATCAACATCAGGTTATGGCTCTATGAGAGGTCTGAGAATGACGCCAACGCCACGCCAAGCTCACTAGTTGAACTCATAACTTTGATCTGATACTATAATTTAATAAAATAATACTTATTTTAGCAATCAATTTTTATTTTAATTTTCTGGTTTTTCTTAGAAAATGCAACTGGCCATTGAGGGCCAAATATCTTTTAATAAATAGCACTCTGCTTTTCTGTGTAAGCTCCCTCCTATGCTAGGCTCTCTCAAACACCATATAGCACATTACTTGTGAAGACTCTACATCCCACCAGATCATCCTCCACACCGTTTGTAATCCTGACATCATATTTTCTTGGATGCATTTTGATTTGGAATGTTGAGACTCACCAACTCCAACTTCCACAAGTCTGAGGCCCTTTCTATTAAAACAATATTTGGATCAAATGCCACCTGATCTGTTACACAAGTGGTTGATGGTTTGGGTAATTCAATAGGTTTAATGGTTTCAAAACTTATTGATGACCATCTACCAATAGAAAACTAAAACAATTGATTGACATCTATAAATTATAAACCCAAAAAATCTGGGAAAATTAACTAGTTTAGTGTATCCTTATATTTGTAGATAGACATTGATAAGTTTAGGAATTAATTAAATTTATCACTTATTTAAATAGCTAACAATCTGCAAGCAAAACCACTTGATCTATTAGATCAACCAAAAAAACCACTCAGCTAAAACATATTGCTTAAACCAAATCAACAATATCCAGTTAATTTGCCAAAACATATTAAAAGTATCAAATCAACAATCACCTACCACTCATTAAAAACTATTTTAATTCATCAAATCAACTAAAAACCACTAACAAGTTGATAAAAACAATTGAATCCTTGAATCAACTGATTACTAACTAATTATCTATCCAAGTTTTAATGCATCAACTGAACAGCAGCTGATTTATGATCCAGAACTAATACAGAAGTGAAGTAAAGCTACAATTTAACAAATCATTTTATACAAACTGATCCAAAATCTAAAAGTGCAAAGCTTTCTCTTAGTAGCATCTGATCCACAATCTAAAGTCTGATGTGAAAATAATAATAAAAATCTGGTTCAGCCAATCACAGCATTGATGAGTCAGAACTTTCTTTTATATAATGACTAGCATTCAATACCCCTGCTTCACTATGGTGTCTATAGAAATTAAGGTCATTTGAAATGAATGTTTAGATTTATATTATATATTAGAATACCTGTGGTTTGCTATGGTGTTTATAAATTACCATATGATTCTAAATTATTTTAGTTTTTATATTGGTAGATAGCTATCAATAAGTCCAGAAACCATTAAACCTATAAAAAATTCCAACCTCCAACCACTTAGCTAAAATCAATTAAGCCTGCCAAATTAAATAAAACCATCAATCACTTACCTGAAACTATTGAGCCTATCTAATCAACCGAAAAATAAACCACCACTCAGCAAAAACCAATTTTTGAACTTACAAAAAAACCAACATCCACTTATCAAAACCTACAAAAAATTGAGTTAAATGAATATGAAAATACCCAGCCAAATTGTTATATAATTACCATTTAGAACTATATGTTCTAGATCTTATATAGAACTGATATTTAAATTTATATGATTATATTAAATAATTACATATTAGTTTTCCGTTCCCAAACTTTATAGAATACTTGTGCCAAGTTTAGTTTGGTGGTTTTTGGTTATTTGCTCGAGATAATGCATTTATATAAAGAAATTAACAGACTGATACTTTTGTAAATAAAATTTTAGGCTAATTCTTATTGATACCCAGTTAACACAGATTTGTTTGTGGGCTTAAAGTTTATCTGATAGTCTTATATTTTTTTATATTTGTAGATGATTATTGATAAAATTAAGTAATCAAATTATACTGGGTAATATAAAATTACCAACCATTCAGCCATAACCAATTAAACCTATCAAATTAACTAAACCACTTAGCTAAAACCATTAGATTAAAAATCAACCAATCACCAACTGCTTCATAAACCAAAACTAAATGTATCGAAACAACCAAAATCACCAACCACTTACCAAAACCAATTAAATTATCGAATCAACCAATCACTAACTTCTTTATTAAAACATTTAAGCTTAATCAACCCAAAACCACCAACCGCTCAACAAAACCATTTAAACTATCAAATCAACTGATATCAAACTTCTCAGCTGTAACGTTATACCAATTTCCATCAAAATATATGATTTTCACTTGTTACACATAAAACTTTTTTCTTACTATGAAAATAATGATTTTTAAAATTCATAAACCTTCTCCGTGAAAAAATACTTATATGTGCCAACTCTCATGGTGATCTGTCAAATGGTGTCAGAGTCTATAAAGCACAAATTTACCAATGTATATACAGATATACCAACATCCATTTTTATATAGACTAGTGGAGTTACTTGGCATTGCTCAAGTTTATTTATTAGCAGCTGAATTGAACAGATTAATTTAAATTTAATATTATAGCTAGCAGAACCCAGTTGACGTTTTCCTGCATTTGTATATTTTTTAGTACTAGATGGTCCCCCTGCATTTGTATATTTATTTATATAAAAATGGATGGTCTACATATAATCTAGTATCTATAATATATTGTATAAAAATGTGAAAAAATTAAAGATGACTCATATTGATGAAATTACATTATTTTATTGGTATAAATAGATGATGAACTATATAAATTTTTCATGAATGATTCATGTAAATGAACACTATTTTTTGCTATTCCATTCTCTATATAATTGAACCAACTTAAAATAATTAAAAATAATACTAACATCTAGTGTAATGCAAGTGGATAAACAATATTTTGGTTTTCTTATTTGGTGTATAGAAGTACAAAGTTCCTGGATTTCCTACTCTGGAGCAAGCAACATATAGTTAACCATACAAAAAACATGAATTTTCCAAATTTAATCTGGCAACATACATTGACTGCCCTTAAGCTTTGTTGATTGTCATTACAATAGTAAGACACACAGGAAAGTGTAGTCATTTGTATGTGAAGGGAAAATCAGTGGGAATCATTAGAATGTGAAAAATTAGCACATCTTTTCCTTTACATTTGCTATTAATTATTGTTGCTTCAATCACATTTGTTATCAGATTTTTATAAAAATTAAGTCTGGTTCCATTGCACAACTTTGGCAGGTTTAGATTCTGAAGGAGCAATATTAGTGAGCCAATTTTCAAGGTTAGTATGTACAGTGGTATTCCAGGGGGCTCCAATGAATTGAGAAATTTGACTGGATAATTAACATAGATATAAGGGGAGGATAACCCAGTGGTAGAATATGGACCCTCTACCATTGCCTCCCCAAGTTCAATTCTGGCATAAGAACTTTGGGTAGGGGACAGTTATGACTGTGTTAGCATTGCACACCAATGCCCCAAACTAAGATAGTGAATAGCAAAGGCAGTCCATGGAGTTCCTGGCCTATCATATGCCATGCATGAAGGTTTTCTGGATTTTATCCTCCTTTCCCATTCATTCAATTTCACCTTAATTGGTGCAGTATCATCCCCAGGTCAGCCCACCTCAAATTAAATTAACATATATATACCAACATCTATTTTATATATATATAGTCAAAGTTCTTAAATATAAATTTCTTACTATGTTAGCTCATCATTTTTTAATTTTACTTACACTTGCAATATTAGCTTCAACTATATAAATAGTTTAAATGATAAAAAGTAATTAAATAAAAGTGATTGTGCTAGGATAAAAACAAATGACCTTTATAAAATTTAAATTTAGAGCCAAAAGCTGAGCTGATTATGCTATAGGAGTTACTTTAAAATCAAATTAGGTTTTTGATTCAAAGCTTTAATTTATATTAACTTCTAAAGAGCCAAATGACCACTAACCACTTACAAAACCATTTAAAATATTGAATTAAATGAATTTAAACTGCTCAGCTGAAACAATATAGTGAATATCATCAAAGTATATATAGGATTTTCACTTCTTGAATATAACTTTTTATTTTACTTTGAAACTAAAAATTTTTAAAATTCATAAACCTTCTCAGGCATTCACACAACAACTCACCAAAGTTTCATCACAAATTGATCAAACGATGTTAGAGTCTATAAAGCACAGACAAATAAACATACCAACATCTATTTATATATATAGATAAGGAACCTATGTACCAAATTTTAAGTTTCTAGATTGGTATTTTTAAGATTTTAAGATGAGTTAGTCAGTGGTATTTATCTTATACATATAGATAGATTTAAATCTTCCTTACTTTCTTCCTAGGCCCAACATTTAAATTTTGAAGCTGAGCCCCCTGACCCCCCTTTTCCCCTCCACCATAAGCATCTAAGGTTTGCCGTTGACAGCCTGTTTAGTTAGTTTAAGTTAGGTTTCAATGTTATTTTTCTCACTTGAGCCTTCTGGCCCATTTTTTATCATTCTCTTTTCATTACTTCTGTCCCCTGGTCAGCTTACCTTGTTGACACCTATATAAATTTAAATTAAATTTTAAAAAGTGATTGTGACAGGATTTGAATAACCAACCTTTATAAAATTTAAGTTAAGAACTAAAAGCTGAGCTGATTATGAGAGAGGTATTTTTAAAATCAATTGGGTTTTTGATTCAAAGTTTTGATCTAGATTAAATTTTAAAGAGCCATATTATCAATATCCACTTAACAAAAATATTTGAAATATCAAATCAACCAAATATCAAACTTCTCAGTCATAACATAGCAAATACTATCTAGAATCTATAAGATTTCACTTCTTGCATATATAACTTTTTATTTTACTATGAAAATAATAATTTTTAAAACTTAAAAACCTTTTATGAGTATGATGCAACAATTCACCAAAGTTTCGTCACAATTAGATGAATGGTATAAAACACATATGGGACAAACAAACATATATACATACATTCATTTATATATATAGGATGGCTAGCCTGGCAGGGTAATTCCTGCTTCCACCCTAGTGCAGGTTTTGTTCGATACAAGTTCAAAACCTTACTGACTAGAAACATTTTTGTGTGTGGTATATTTGTCCTAAGGATGACCCATCTCAAATACTATATATATTGTTATAAATTCAGATGGTATTGTTGAGATCTGTCATGTTGTTCATACAGGTCAAACCCACTGAGCAACAGACAGATTATGTGGGAATTGTCAGTCATTTAGACACACATGAAAATATACTTAAAAAATAGGAGCAATTGCCCCAATTGATTCTTTATTTATTTTTAGTAAATACAGCAACCTTTCGCTGGCCTGTTTCTTCTCTACTAGTAACCTACCTTTCTAAATTGCCCATCTCACTTATATACAACAGCTTCAGGAAATATTGCTCTCATGGATTGAGCTATTCTATTCCGCTGATTCTCCTCAAATTTCAGCTTGTTATTCTCTAATCCTCTGTCACCCTTAATTGTAGGCAATTTACTTTGTATTTGTCAAATGTTGACATTGCCTTATTGCCTTATGTAGAGGCGATCCAATAAAACCTTTTATATCTCAATATTGCCTTGTCTCAAGGCACTTGAATAATTGTAACTGATATTATTTTTGGCGGATTCCACCCTAGCTGTCCCACAAGTTATCATACAGTCATATCAGAATTGTGACATTACCCCCTCCTTGACTGGATGATAAGATCCTATTGTTTGTAAAATTGGAGGAACTTTTCATGTACTTGGTTAATGATCTGACCACTTGCAGGATCCTTGATGATATAGGCGTCAACTCCAGTTTTCTCTATAACTTTGAAAAGACCAATCCAGATACTGACCAGCTTGTGTTTCTGCCCAAGTCCATTTTGGTCATGGAAGAGAACCATGTTGCCTTCCTTAAACGGCGCCAGCCCACTACAACGTTCCTGATCAGCAGCCTAAGTCCTGATCTTTTGGCTAAGCTGAAGGAATATGCTTTGGTTTGCAGTTTGATCAAAATGTTCGCAAGGTTGGTCAAATAGCAGTGGGGTTCTAGTCCACCGATGTCTTCTACATACAAATAAAGTAATGCCAGAAGATCCAGGTGTTGACTGTATAATAGTTGGAAGGGACTCTTCCCCGTGGTGGAAGGGTAACTAATGTTATAGATAAACATGGCAGTGGAAAGAAGAGAGCTCCAGTTGAAAGGTTGATTTGTTACTAGTTTTCATAGTATGTTCACCAGAGTTCCATTCACCCGTTTGACCATTCCATTGGATTTAGGGTGATATGGGGTCATCAGAACCCCAGGGATTCCCATAAGCTCGTTCAGTTTGGTTAGGATGTGCGTGTGAAGTTGGTTCTGTTGTCAGTGAGAATAAACTGAGGGAAGCCGTGTTGCTGAAAAATGCATTCCATCATGAATCTGACCACAGTAACTGCCCCCAAGTCTCATATCACCCTCACTTCAACACACCTGATCAAGTGGTTAATAGACACAAGAATGTACTTACACCAGTTGGCTCCTGTTGGCAAAGGGGTCAAAAACATCAAGGGAAGCCGTGTGCCAAGCAAAATATGGTTTCACTATCTGATATGACGTTGTATGGAGAGATGGCTTCTCCTCTTGGCACTGATGACAAC
The DNA here is from genome assembly GCA_022478985.1 of Massospora cicadina. Taxonomy (NCBI): domain Eukaryota; kingdom Fungi; phylum Entomophthoromycota; class Entomophthoromycetes; order Entomophthorales; family Entomophthoraceae; genus Massospora; species Massospora cicadina. Next base: position 48,772 of record JAKSZP010000582.1, read on the forward strand.
AGAAAATAGTTTTGAGCACATCAAAGCTCATAATTTCCCAATAGTACCAGGGGCATAACAACTCCATAGTCTTATGCACTCCACCATGCCTGAATGCCTTGTGAGCACTCATAATGATTCCTGGTCGCACTGAGGGGTGTGGAAAATTCACTGTAGAATCACCAATCTGCTTGTACAGTTCCCCATCTCGTTGGAAGGTATTCATTTGCATCTCATTTAACACTTTGATCACTTGTAGCAGTTTGTCGTTGTATTTTCTGCTAAGCATCTTATTGTACATCACGTCGCTGAGGTCCACTGTCACCACAATAGTCAGTAATTGAGATAAACAGTCAGCGTTCTGATGCTTTACTCCTGGCTGATGGAGAATCTCAAAATCATAAGCCTGCAACTTAAGAGCCCATCGTGCAAGCCATACTTCAGGCTCTTTGAGATTCTGCAACCAGCATAATGACGCGTGATCTGTTGCAACTTTAACTTTACCCCATGCAGATAAACTCTGAATTGCTTATATGCGTAGATCACTGCTAAGCACTCCCACTTGGTCACAGTATAATTATGCTCGTGATAGTTCAGACTTCAACTACAGTATGCTACCAGATGTTCCTCTCCCTCGTCATCTTTCTGAGAAAGTACAGCCCCAAAAGCGGAGAGGGATGCATCCATCTGAACAATAAACTCACAATCAAAGTTTGGTTATCATAACACTGGTGCGCTGATCAACACTGTACAGAGAGTATCAAAAGCGTATTAATGACGTTCCGTCCATTTTAACACAGCGTCCTTTTTTAACAACTCAAACAAAGATCCCCCAATACAGCTAAAATTAGGGATAAAGCGCTGGTAGTAACTGATTATTCCCAAAAAATACCTGTATGTCACGCTTAATATTGGGAGTAGTCATTTTGCTGATGGCCTCCACCTTAGCTGGCTGTGGTTTCAGACCTTTAGAGTCCACCAAAAACACCAAGTAATCAAGCTGATCATTGAAGAAGTTACATTTTTAAGGTTTAATTTTAATGTTCACCTCAGCCAGCCGGCGGAATACTGCTTCTAGGTGGTCAAGCTGCTCTGAAAAGGGTTGAGAGAAAACATTAATATTTTCAAGGTATACAAGGATTCATGACAGTTTCAGGTCACCAAAAATAGTATCCAGGGCTCACTGAAACGTAGCTGGGGCATTAAACCCCCTTGAGGCATCTGCGTCAGTTGAAAAAGGCCTTTGGAGGTGATTACAGCACATTTTTCCTGTTCCTCTGGGGGTAACTCAATTTGCCTGTAACCTGATATCAGGTCCATCGCAGAAAATATTGGTCTCCCCTAATTGGTCCAAAGAATTGTCAATTCTTAGCAAAGGGTATGAATCCTTTTTTGTAATACTGTTGAGCTTCCAGTAGTCTATTACTATGCAGTTGGTGCCATCCTTCTTTTTTACAATTAAAACAGTTGAAGCCCACTGGCTTTTGGACAGCTTGAGAATCCCTTACTCTAGCAACTTATCAATTTCATCAGTAACAACACCTTCCACTGCCCACAATTGGTGGATCAGTCGAGCCCTTATAGGAGGATGATTTGTGTCTACTCAATGGACCACCCCCAAGCACACCCTAAGTCATGATCATTGACAGCAAAAATCCCCTTTATACTTCTGAAATAAAGCTATTTCTTAGTCTTTTTGTTCTTCCAATAGTCCTATTAAATTACTCTGCAGTACCACTGTTAGTATGTTGGCAGGTGTCTTAGCCAGTAGACCAAATTCATCCAATGACCCAAAATTATGAACCTGACAGACCTCATTTATTGGAATTAGATGTAAATATGCTACAATTTGGTGTTGGCGGATTTGCATTGGTTTGCTCTGTTGGTTTGCTAACAAAACCTTAATCTCCCCATGTCCCAGAAGTATAATCCCTGGAGCCACATGCGACTCAAACCGTGTTTGATGATAGAGCCTAATGACTTCCCCATATAACCTATTAGGCACTTCCACCTCTAACTCAGAGTTCACTAGGACTTGATAGTCAGAAGGTATAGATATGGGCCCTGCCGCTCAAAGAGGTATCCCTTAATATTTGTATATCTACTGGGGAAGGGGCTGAGTCTTACACTTTAGTCAGTGATAGCAAACTGGCATCACCCCATCACTATAGGCAAGGTTGATATGGCTCATATGCACTGGATCCTTTGGTACTCCTCTGGTGGTAAATTAAATTGGGTTCCGCTGACCCAGAATGGCGAGGGTCTCCTCCGTCATATTAATGACAGCCCCAAAATGATGCAGGAAAAAGGTCCTTATTAATAGGTTGTAGTTTTCATTTAGCAGCACGATTGCCAGGGCTACATTGATAATGGACCCAAAGCGCAGAGGTAGCGCACTGTAAGCCCCCTCAGAGATGGTGCTTACTGCTCCAGCAGTTCTGTACACCATTTAATGGTCCACATCATGTTCAATGTCAACTTTGCCATCAATTTAGTGGAAAACTATGTTGACTGGAGCACCAGTATCTATTATGGCGCAAACTCTATTTTTCACTACAAAAATATCACAGTATGTACATTCAGAATAATAAGAATATTGACTGTTTAATATGTGAACATTTATGGGCTCTCTTTTTTCAAAAAAACCCATTATCCTCTCACCAACTTATGATATTCTTTAACAATGGCATCTACTGGAAGGGCGACGTTTACTCCTTTCAGAGTTGGTGCATCCATGGCAGAATCAAGTTTGTCTGAGGAAGCTTGATCAAGCATTTGACAGGAATACTTCTTAGGCTGTTTGGGGGACTCTTCTTCCGCCGCCGCCTTGGCTTGAGCTCAGGTTACTACACTTACTCCTTTAACTGTCTGCTGATATAAAAGTCCATCATAATACTGAGGGACTTCTGCAGGGTATAATACTATTGATTTTGGGACGTTTTGAGTTGGTATTGCGGAGGTAGAGCGTCCCATCTCTACTTTGCTCCATCTTTTCCCTGATAGTATTGATCTTGGTGTACGTAGTTCAAATGGCGGTTATGACAGAATTTTGCCAAATGACCAGGGCGACCAAATTCATAACAATTAACCCCATAAGAGACACGTCCTTGATTATAATAAGAGGGTCCAGACCGGAAAGTTTGGGGTCATTCAGCATACTCAGCCCCAGGTCAGTAAGCTGATTGTTGACGGTTAGCATAGCTAGGCCCTGGTCAATAATTGGGTTTCTGACAGTTTTCATGGCCAGCCCATTGTTGCTGATTGAACTGTTGAGTATAATTTGGCTGAGGATGAGGCGCAGAGTTATAGAAAGGCTGAGGATTACTAACTAAAGCTGGAGTCAGACAAGAGTATTCTCCTGAATAATAGGGTACAGTAGAGGCGGTTTTCTTCCATTCCATATTTGGTGGCAGAAAGTTAGGGGATACACGACGCAAAAACTGTACAATCTTGAGCAGAGGTATGTCATTATCCAGAAGCAGCAAAATGACATTATGAAGTTTGCAATATGGCTTTACCGCAGAGGTCATGGCAATGCATACATCAGCTTCTGCTAAGTACCCTGCTCCAATCAGCACATGGGCTTCTGTTGTGAATTGATCAGAAAACTCCAGGAGAGTCTCATTTCTATGGAATCCAATCATTAAGAATTCTTCTTTTCAATGTGACATCTTTGAAGTACCCCCAAACAGGTGGAGTATGGTATCCTTTATGACCTTATAGGTGACAGAGCTACTTGGGAGGCAACAGGTGACCTGATTGGCGCTTATGACATCCAAGGCAGATATTAACAACTTAGCCTTCCATCTATCAGATGTGCCTTCCGCTGCAAACTCAACCCGTTTGAAGAACCCATAAATGTTCCTGTTGCAGTCAAACGGAGGTAATTTTTTGATATTAACCTCCTCATCCTGTTCATGGGGTTTTGGGCCATACTGAGGAATGGTTCGAGATCCAAAAGTGGTTTCTCAATGAGGAGCTGGATTAGCAGAAGTTGGTATGTCTGCCGCTTCAGGGATAGTGTGACCTTCTGCCATGGGCGGTACCACCATTACTTGAGGGAAGCAATGTTCTGACTCACATTCATATCCAGTACTACCATCCTAGGTGTAGTAGCTCTGACCAGCGTCATATTCTTCCTTGTATGATGCCCTCTATTGATGGTCATCCTTGTCCCAGCGAAAAGACTGAGAGGTATTGTTCAATCTTCATTCTGTGCACTGCAGCCGTTTGATGGTATCATTAAATCAGTTGGCGAGTTCTTTGTTTTGTTGTCCCAAGATTTGTATTTGGCTAAATGTACTATCAAGTTGGTGCATGAAAGCATCTCGTTCTTGAAGAAGTTTATCTTGGTTTTTATGTACCACGTCTAAGGTAAGTTTGAGTTCCTCATATCCAGCTGGTGCGGTGTTCTGTGAAGATACCCCAGCAACACAGCTTGTGTAAGGCATGGCTGGTGACTGGAGTTCCAGAGTGTTTGGTGGTTGATCAATGGGCCCCCTGTAGTGAGCATCACTGTTATAAATTTGGATGGTATTGTTAGGATCTGTCATGTTGTTTGTACAGGTCAAACCCACTGAGCAACAGACAGATTATGTAGGGATTGTTGGTCCTTTGGACACACTTAAAATATACTCAAAAAATAGGAGCAATTGCCCCAATTGATTCTTTATTTATTTTTAGTAGATAAAGCAGCCTTTTGCTGTCTCTTTTTTCTCTACTATTAACAACCTACCTCTCTCAATCACCCATCTCACTTATATACCGCGGCTTCAGGCAACACTGCTCTCATGGCTTGAGCTATTCTATTCCAACAATTATCCTAAAATTTGGCTTGTTATTCTCTAATCCTCTGTCACCCTAATTATAGGCAATTTACTTTGTTTGTCAAATGTTGACATTGCCTTATTGCCTTATGTAGAGGCGATCCAATAAAACCTGTTATATCCCAATATCACCTCATCTCGAGGCACTTGAATAATCATACCTGATATCATTTTTTGGCGGATTCCGCCCTAGCTGTCCCATGATTTTCATCCAGTCATATCAGAATTGCAACTTATATATATATATGATTAGTAAGTACAGCGGCTTCACCCACATTAATTTATTTTTAAATTTGATTCATTAAAATATATTTTAAGTTTATAAATAATTAGGAAATCTTACCTAGCCTATCTTGTGATCTAAAATTCCCCAGGATGGAATCTTGATTAACCAAAGTAATGTATCATTAGAATATGAGGTGAATTCTCCATCAGATAGCTTATGAGGCTGCAAAGCAAGTCATATTCTTAAAAGGGTACAAATCTATATTTGCTCAAGATTGACATATTAATAACAAGTCATATCCAAATGGGTCAATTAAAGTATATATCCTGCCTATAAAAATTATACTACAAAGGTATTAAAGGATTCAGATGTACTACCCAATATAGAGCATCCCATTCAGATACCCTCCCGCTCAATAGAAATTATATTATTCTCTTACTTTATGGAGATTACATCATAACTGCTCTTTATATATAAAAATGTATGTTTGTTTCTTTGTTTGTCCTGTATGCGTTCCTATACCATTCATCCAATTATGATGGAACTTTGGTGAAGTTGTTGTGTATATGCCCGCTAAGGTTTATAAATTTCAAAAATTATTATTTTCTTAACAAAAAAATATATATATAAGAAGTGAAAACCCTATAAATTATTGGTGGTATTTGCTGTATTGTTATGGCTGAGCAGTTTGGTATTCATATGTTATTTATATAATTTTGTTAAGTGGTTAGTGGTCATTTGGTTAATTGGCAAGTGAATCTAAATCAAAATCTAAATAAAAAACCCAATTGATTTTACAAATACCTTTTCTAGCATAATTGGCTCAGATTTTGGATCTAAACTTAATTTTATAAAATGTCAGTTGTTGAAATCCTAGCGCTATCACTTATTTAATCACTTTTTATCACTTAATTTAAATCTATAACGCTGTTTATTCGAGGTAATCTGACCAGGGGACATATATTATTGAAAAGAGAATAATAATAAGATAATTAAATTATACAAATGTTTATTCAAGGCAAGCTGAGCAGGAGATAGATATTACTGAAAAGAGAATAATCTATATCTCTATATATATAAATGCTTGTGTTGGACAATTGCCAACTAAACTTTATAAAAAGATGTCTTGGGCAAGAATTGCCCCAATATATTAAGTACCGTTGGCCAATTACAAGTCCAATCTTGTGATAATAACATTTCTGATGGAAGTAATGACAATATCAGTATAAAAACTCTTATTGATTCTCAGTGGAACCCCTCAAATTGTGATAACACTTTCATTAATACCTCTTGGGCAAGTAGCACAAGTCTGAGAAGTCAGATTATACTGACTATGTGGGGTAATCATGGGAGTCCAGCTGAGGTTCCTCCCCATTTCATTAACAATATAATTAAACCTCCTATGTGGGGACAACCTCCTTTTATAGCCTTAAAGGGGGTCTGTAAGTCTCAGGGAGTGTCCTTTGGCTCTTGATCGAGCTATCTTTCTGTTCCCAAATGATAAAACACTGAAGAGGATGGCAGTACCCCTCATCACCCAGGGCGATCTCGCCCACATAGTTGACGAGTGATGGGTGACAGCCCGTCCACTTCAGATCCCACCCCTAATTCCCTCACTCACCTCAGCAGAACTTTTGCGGGGAATTAGTGAAATCTGTGCTGAGATTATTGAACTGAAATTGGCTGGATCTAATCTGGGTGGCAATTGGGCTGATGGCCAAAATTTGAATGGCTGTAAAAGTATGAAGAATGAGATATTGGCCAGATCGCCCAATGGTTCCAATTCAACCCCTAAATCAGTAGAACAAATATTGGGCACCAACAATGAGGATCTGAAGCCCTCTGAAAGTAATTCAGGCATTGAGCCTGATGGGCTACTATCAACTGAATGAATGGTTAAATGACCGAGCGTGGGTGGGTTGGTCATCCCAAACCCATTCCCAACCAAATGGTCCCATCCCTATATGGGATGGCCTTGGGGATTCCTGTCACTCGTTGGGCCAAATGCTGTCATGCTAACCATCAGAAACGTAATTGAACTCTGGTCCAGACGTTTGAGGTCAAACTGACAGAGACTCGGCCCGCCACCAAATTTTGCAATGTTAGTTCCCAAAGAATAAAC